>JAJLYH010000099.1:0-49860 GCA_030571675.1 Arxiozyma telluris | reverse complement strand
AAAAAAAAAAAAAAAAAAAAAAAACAAGTCCCGATCTGATCCGAGTTTTGGTACCTTTTGAAAGATCTACAAAATAGTCAAGTTTCGTTTCGTTTCGTTTCGTTTTTTTGTTTCGTTTTTGGGCAACGTGTCCATCGCCAGTACACCGCCGTTTCCTTTTTGGTTATCGATGGATTTTGGCAGTTTTGGAAGCCCGCCAGTACACCACACTCCTTTTGAAGTCTCTTACTGGATCTCTTTTCTTTCTCTCTCTTTCCCTCTCTTTCTTTTCAGAGTTGTGTATAGTAAGTGTCAAGTAGTAAAATCTCTTAGCTTCTCTTGGTGTCACAATATATGGTGTGTCATTTAACAAAAACGGGTTTATATACATATATAAACTACATTTAGTATATTTTTTATTAAACTTCAAATCACCATTAAGGCAATGATAATAATGCTTAAAGAAAATATTAGATGGCTTTTATTGTCTCTGCTGATATCTCATCATCATTATAACTGTTACTTATCCACTTGTCTGTTTTCATCTGAGTGACTTTCGCCTTTATTTATTTATTTATTTATTTATTTATTTATTTTTGTTTTGTTTTGTTTTACGTATATGCATGTATGTATGTATCTATGCACTTCTACTTATTAATTATTCACTATTATCATTTCGATTTTATCTTATTCATGTTGAGACTTAAGGTGTCGATTATCTGCGATTCTTCATTCTGTTGATTCGATCTTTTAGTTGTTGTGTCACTAAAGCGGCTCTCTGCCACGATTCTTCTGTAGCTAGTGTCGTATTAATAACATCTTGTGGGTTCCTATTTGATGTTTTTTTATTGCTATCACTATCACCATTACTATTATTATTATTATTATTATTATTATTACTATTAGTTGTAGTCGTGGTACCGACAGCAACAGTAGTGCTATATCTTTTCAATGGATCTATTTGCAATCTTCTCACCTTATTTGGCAAATCTACACTATTTATCGCTGGACTATTTGTATCCCTATTTGAAGGAATGTTTATATTTCCATTCTCAATTGTTCTTGTCGTTGTGCTATGATTTTGTTGTTGTTGTTGTTGTTGTTGTTGTTCTACGATAACATCATATTGTCGCTTCAATTTTTGTATCATTGTATCTTTAATCATTATTGTGTTAATATGTTGGTTTACCTTCCTTTCTAGCTCATTGATCTTGTTTTTATACTGAATATTCTCGTTTTCTAAATGTTTTATTTTATCTTTCAATACATTTATTTCTTTATCCCTTTCATTATTCACAGTGCTGTTCATAACATCTTTTTGTGGAGTCGACACTGATGTAAGTATACTTGAAGACTGCATTGATTTGGGATTTCTTCTATTTATATTTAACATGTTGGTTCCTTTATCTCTTGAAATACCCATCGGGGACGACTTGTCTTCCATGCTAGATTTATAACCAGTATTTTCATGGTGCCCTGATCTGACTATCGGTGAGGTCGCTATTCTTTTATTTGGTATAATTTTATTTAATCTATTATTACTATTAGAATTACTGATACCATAAGTAATACCTTTTGTACTGGTGTTTGTACTGGTGTTTGTACTGGTGTTTGTACTGGTGTTTGTATAGGTATTGACATGATTATGAATATTTCTTGTGGATGCAGCGGTACTACTTGCCTTGCTATTCAGCTTCACTTTCCCCTCATCATTCTTTACCATCTCCTCAATCTTGCGTCTTTTGATCTTATCAATGCCATCTAGAAAATCATGGAAATATTCTATCCCCAGCAGATTGATCAATTTGGCCACAATCATAAAACTTATATTCCTGATATTCATCTGTGTATCATTGATCAATTTTTTTATCACTTCAAAGATCCTATTCCCATCCACAAGATTCGATATCATGTATCTTTTATCCATTGACTCGGTCTTGCCTAACAATTCGTTGAAGATTTTACTGCATTCAAGTTTCACATTAGGTATACGATCATTTAGCTTCATTAATATTTCTTTGAGGATCAATGACTCGCTCTCGGGTATGAAGGGTTCGTATATAGCGCATACGGTATGGATGGTCTTGGTGAGCATTTCGATCACACTTGGCTTCTTCTCCTTGGTTCTTTCTAATAATGCCGGGAACACAATAGATATATAGTTTTCATGGACCGCATTGTTAGGTAGTTTCGTTAAGATCGAATTGATCGCTTCTGATGCCAAGGTAACGCATTGGACGTTAACATCCTTGGACACGACATCCGCTAAACTTTTCAATACCGTTGAATAATCTTTATTCATTTGTAATTTCTTAATGACATTCAGATGTGTCGTATTCAATTCTTCAAGTACCTCGACCCTGTCTTTCCATTTAGGCGACCTCACCCTTGAAGCGAATTCTTCCGGCAAATTCGACAATAAATCTTCTTCAGGTAATAGTTGGAATGGATCGACTTTGGAGATGGGATTGGTCTTTAAAGCAGAATCAATATTGATCTCCATATTTGTGTCACCATCTGCATCCAAATCATTTTGATTTAATTGGAATTCGTTCTCTCGTTTTGCTCCCTCGTCTGCCCTCCTTTTCCATTCAAACACTATTGTGTTATCATCATTCTCGCTATCTTTATAAAAATCGTCCAATTTGATATCTGGTGAATTAAACTGTTTATCTAGTTCTCTTTGTTGAATTGGTTTCAATTTATCCAAAAGGGTCTCCTGTAACAAGCTCCTATCTTTTCCTAATAGACAGAATAGAGTCACAATAAGTGTCATTGTATTGGCTCTTACATTTCTATCTGCATGAGACGCCAATTTAGGTAGTGGGGCAAATATTTTATTTAGTAATTCGATTAATATAGAACCTTCCACATTGACCAATTGGAATGTTGTCAATATGGTGTTGATACACGATATCATAGATGCAATCAGCTTGGGTATCTTAACGGTAGGTAGCAGTTCGATAATCTGCGACACGATATTATATACAGATTGATCTAAGGAACAAAGTAACAGGACGCAAGTGAGAGTCAAATCTTTACTCTTGTTTCTTGAAGAGTTTAGCGCTTTGGTGATCAATGGCTCCAACCATTCGTCTAAATAAACCTGTATGGGGAAATCATTTAAATCCTGAATATCAGGGATCTGTTTGAGAAACATTGAGTGCAGAGCAAATAATGCATGTTCTTGAGCGACAACGTTGGGATCCAGAATGTATTTATGGAATAGATTTGGATGAGACCAGTATTTTGCATATTCGTTAGGTAAAGGGAATACACTTTGGAATTGCTTTTGCAGTTGCTGATATCCATTCAGACGGGCCTTCCATGACTTATGTACTAATCTTTCTTCGAGAGGTAATTTAGAAAAATCTTCTTCTTCTTCCGCTGATAGACCCATTTATAGAAGTTGATAAGGGAATCAAGTCAAAAAAATCAATCAAATAATCAACTAATCAAGACAAATAATTATCAAAAAAATAAAGGGGGGGGGGGCGAAAGAATCTTTTTGTTAACTAACCAAAGTTTCTTAGTGAGTAGATGTTTTAAATTTAACAAGTGTGGTTATATATGGAATGTTATTGATTGATTGTTTGTTTGTTCGGTTTGAAGAATTGGAAAATCTGTCCAAACCAATAATAAAACCATATGATTGTTTCTCTTAACTGGATCGTTGGATATCAGGGGAATGCATATGTGTTTAATATGTTTCAACTGTCCTCTGCTTATCTTGCAAAGTTTGCATAACACTACTCACAGTGAATCACAAGCAGTAAACAAAACAAAGAAATAGGAGGGGGAAGAAAAAAAAAAGAAAAGAAAAGAAAAGATGTAAAGATTTGAAGATTTGACGATTTTGCCCCTTTGGGAAAACAAGACCCGGTCGTGCTACCCCGAAGCGGAAATATACTCCCTAATAGGAAAATATGTCTCATATGGATAAATCAAGAGTTAAAGAGCTTTTTAACTCAACACATCTTGTTTTATATTATTGAGATATACATATATGTATGTGGTTTATTAGTTACGAATAATGGTGTTTGCATTAAATTATTGTTTGAAGAAGTTTCTGTATCTGCCGTACTAGTCTCTTAAAAGTTTTTCGTTTTGTGTGTCTCGCCAGATTATCTCTTCTTGATGAAAAGTTGGGAATCATTGCAAAACATGAAACTACCACTGGTGGAATAAACAAACCAAACCAAAATATAAAAAAAATACATTAACAACAGGAATAACAATGATTAAAAAAAGAAATTGTGATTTGTTTATTTAAATTGTGTGCTTAATAATGTGTGCAAGATCCACCTCCTTTGTTGGATGGTAAAATTCCATGTTCAAGTTGTATATTAATGCCCACCTTGTATTTTTCTTAACAAGAACTATAGATGCAGAAATGGATTGATAAATTGTCACCAAGCAAAATATATACACATACATTTACATACACATAATACACATATAGGTAACGTCAATTTCTGAAGCCTCTTCAACTACATAACCCACAAGTGTACTCCCTTACTGCATACAAGAACCCACTAATCTCTGTACTCTTGAGGCAACTGTGCGTGGGTCAGTGCCAGTGGTCTGTGATCTCTCACATAGACATCCTCAGTAGGTGCATTCCACTCTCTCAGTATACGTATCTCTCCCGTCCTCTATTCTGTACTACAGTATATCCTTCAATTTCTCTCACGTTGGAAAACAACGAAACAACGACATCACATTCTGAGATTTGCAAAAGAAGAAGAAGAAAAAAAAAAAGAAACGAAAATAAGTTTAAAATATCACTTATACCTGCATTTAACAACACTATGTGAATAAACACATCGCACACACATGTGTGTTTTCAATACAGTTTAATGCAGGATTCCCCCTGGCCTCTCCCTCCTAATTCTGCTACTATCTAGTTCCCCCTTCCTCCTTTGAAAGAGAATATGGACTCAATTCATTCCTTCGATCCCAAACATCCGGCAAATTTGATATGTTCATTATCAAATCAATTCTTTCATAAAGAATGGTGTCTTGGCACAGGTGGTGCCATGTCCATTAGAGATACAACCACTAATTACATCTATATTACTCCATCTGGCGTTCAAAAGGAACTTATGAAACCAAAGGATTTATACGTCTTAACTAAAAACGAGAATAAGAATAAGACTGAGACTAAGAATAAGAATGAACAATACGATATCGTTTATGCGCCACCTTTAAAGATAAGTGATTGTTCGCCGCTATTCTTAGCGTGTCATGAACATAAGAATGCAAATGCAGTGATTCATACTCATTCGCAGAATAGTGTTCTTGTAACATTACTATTTGATAAGGAATTTAATATCTCCAATATGGAACAGATTAAAGCTATGCCTAGTGGTGAAAAAGATCCAGAGACAGGGAAGCAGATCAACCTTTCGTTCAATGACAACTTATGTATCCCTATCATCAATAATAAACCACATGAACATGACTTGTTGGATTCCTTAAAAGAAGTCTTTGAAAAATATCCCAATGCTTGTGCTGTGTTAGTTAGAAGACATGGCCTGTTTGTTTGGGGACCTACCATCGATAAAGCTAAGATCTACAACGAATCTATAGACTATTTACTGGGTTTAGCTATTAAGATGCATCAATTGAATATTCCTATGTAAATATATATATAAAAGTATGTATTCAAACCACTAGAAGAAAACAAACAGAACTTAAGTATATCTATCCATATATTTATATCCATATCTATGTACACATGTAGTTTGCATACAATTCTAAGTAGCCTCTGATGTATTATTATTTCTCTCTTGTTGTTTTTGTGACCATGCTTGTTTCCATATAAGATGTTCGTCTTTTATTATATTTTTAGTGGTTTTAAGGATATCCCACTGTGCTACATTCTTTGAAGTACCTGACTCCCTCTCTTTCTTCTTCTGTTCTTCTCCTTCTTCTTCCTCTGATAGAACCCCACAAAATACAATTTCACTGCCTCGACATACTTGTATGGAAACTATACCACCGCTATTACTATTGATTCTATCATTAATTGAATTTTGTGGATTGTAATTACTTTGAACATCCGATAATAGAATATTGACGCTCTTGTCATAACCTTCTAATACACCAATTATACTATGACCATCTGTGGTCACAACCACCACTTTCTTATTCAAATATTCCTTCAGCAACGGTGACATTGGTCTTCAATTAACTTTCTATACCTTATCTCTTGTTTTCTTACAGTTCGTTCTCCACTAAATGTTTAAACTTTATTTTGTATTTAGCATGTACACGTCAACTAGCTTAATACATCACTGCTACTACAACTACTATTACTATTACTACTATTACTATTATAAATATTTATTGTCACTACTACAAAGATCTCTCTTTAGCAAGATTGATAGGTTATATTGCCGCTACTTGTAAGTTTCTCACCATTGTCTCTATCTTTATACATAGCCATTAATTATTCAATCTTCATTTTTTTCTTCTTCTTACTGTCAAAAGAAAATCTCATTCAAAAAACTCACCCACTGAACCATAAAATAAGTTAAAACTATAAAAAGAATATAAGGGTAATTAATAACACGAAGAAGAAGAAGAAGACGTGACATCTGTTCATCTAGCTGTAAAACTATACACACACACACATATATATATATACGTTCGTATACTAATAGATAAAGAGTTGTATATACATATCTAAAAAAAAACAGTAACAAAATACTGTATATATTTTCTCACCCATTTACCTCTCACTGATAGTTTTAAATCTTGATCTCTCTTTCTTTTCTTCCTTTCTCCAGATGAAACCTTTTTCATCTATTTATAACACCACCACCACTCCTTCTCCTCCTTCCGTTACTACCACTACTACAGCTAAAAATGTTATTCCAAACTTGGATGATCTTACTACGGACACAAGATCATCGCCAAGCATATCTTCCTCTGTCCCAATATGTTCCTTCGATAACAGAACACTAAATCAGGAAGCAGACAAACAGATTCTTGAATGGGCAAGTAAACTAGAATTGGAGACTATCGAACTACGAGAAAAATCCACCATATTAATTGACATTTTCAATAGAAAGAGAGATGAATTAAACAATTGCGTCAAGCTTCTGGAAAGCTTAATAAATGGGAACAACTTACTGTCTATTACTAAGATATCTGATGAATTGAATGTGTATCGAAATGAACAGATCGATCAGTTTAATATATTAAATTTCAAAATTACAGCTATTGAGAAACAGATAGTGAATTTCACGAAACTTTTTCAATCTCAACAGTCTAATAAAAACAATAAGAACAAGAGTGCTAATGAAGCTCAAATTAGTTCCTCCAGTAAAAACATTGAATGGATATGTACAAATATCAACGATCAATTGTCTCAAATGACCTATTTTATGTCTTCGCTATCGAGTGAACTAAACAATGTAGTTAAAAGACAAATTAAATTAGAAGAAAGGTTAGACCGTACCAGTATCGATATCATTACTTCTATAAACCCAACAACTGCAAGTAATGGCAACTCGACAGTATCTTTGGATGGTAAGGGAAAGAGGCTGCGAATCGGTACAGAACACCAATCGAATGTGAAGGCATTTAGTGGAGTAAATGGAGTGCAAACTCCTGTTCCTTCACAGTCACAGCACACTTCGATTAATAAAGAGACTACTTCTTCTAAACTTTTAGTTCGTACCACCAACACAAGAACTGGACCCATAACGAGAGCACGTTCCAAAAGATTAAGAGAAGAGTTGGAGAATGGACCGGCAACAACAGCAACAGCAACAACGACAACGACTATGATGACTACGGAGATAAACACAAAATACCCCGTGGACAGTATCAAAAACAAAGAGACTAAAAGACATAGATATAATAGAACCTTAATACCTTGGGAAGATATAAACAACGAGATAATGATGCAGGAACAAAATAACAACTAGACACCAACAACTTAAATATTGAAAACAGAAAAGAAGCGAATAAAGAACTATAAAATTGGTCCTTACAATTGACACTCGACATCGAATTTCCCGTTCCAGCCCACGAGTAACATTAACTCCACACACCTCTCTTCATAAGCAACAGGGTCACTTTGTAACATATATGTCTCTGCAGATAAAAACACAATCTCTCTCTCTCTCCAACAAAGCGGTATAAAAGCAAAAAAGAAAAGGAAAAGGGGATAAAAAAAACAGAAATAAAGTGGAGAAAACCCACAGAATAATAATAATAAATAATAATAAGAAGAAGACAAAATACCTCGAGATGGGCATCGGATTGAGGACTAAATATTACATTCTTTAGCTTCTTCATCACTCGCTATTAACACAATCTCATATCAGATTAAATATTAAAGGAATTATTTTTTATTTTTTAAAATCAGCTGCAATTAAAAAGACAGAAAATAAAGAACAGAAGAGTCAAGATATCGAGAGACTTTCCCCACTTAACAATGAATATCACTAAATTGAGGGACATTTTAGAATTAGTGGCGTTATCAGGAACCAGATTCATTACTAAAAATTATCCAATAGCACCTGTAGGGGCCAAGGGCACATTTGGGGGTACTTTAGTGGCACAATCTTTATTATCCTCATTAAACACTGTACCTAAGGATTTTATTCCAACATCATTGCATTGTTATTTTATATACGGTGGGAACCCAGATGAAATGATTCAATATGACGTTAAAAGTTTAAGACAGGGAAGAAATTTCATCCATAAACAGGTTAATGCCTATCAATTTGACAAATTAATATTTTCGTCAATGATATTATTTTCTAAGGATAAAAACCAGAAAAAACCAATCGACCATGTTGCTGATAATGATGACGACGTTAAATATCATAAAACAATTAGTCACAATGTAAATGATAAGGGTCAATTTGAAAGGGCCAGTGAATTGTTCAAGAAAGATATCCTAGACAATGAAAACAATTTAAAAATATTTCAAAGATTGAATCAAAGGTTCAACGATCCAAATTATTTGAGAAAAGTCCATGAATCATTTCAAATACATCCATTAGATTACAGGTTCCCAGTAGACATATTTAAACCTGATAGGAAGGAATACTCTAAATTCTTAGAATATTTTGTTAGAGTAAGAAAGGATTCGGTAACCATTCCGTCATCTCCTGACTTACACGCAAAAAACCTTTCAGAAAATGAACTTATAACTCCAGAGAATGACCCAAGATACAACTATGTTGCATTTGCATACCTATCAGACTCATACTTGCTGTTAACCTTACCATATTTCCATGGATTACCAATGTATTCGCACACATTTAGTGTATCGTTAGATCACACAATATATTTCCATCATTTCCCAAAGGTTAATGATTGGTTAAGATTACAGTTACACAATATAAGATCAATGTCTGATCGTCATTTAATTCAATGTGAGCATTACAATGCTCAGACTGGGCAGATTGTGGCGTCTGTTTCACAAGAGGGATTTGCTGTTTATCCACCGGTGTCACATATTAAAGCACGTTTGTAAACGTTTGCATGACACATTCCCTCGCCCTTCCTTCTCTTCTTCTCATTACCATGCTCCACATATATTCATTTATGTCTATCTATCTATCCACACATATTTATATGTATCAATTATTTAATATTCAATCTGATTTAATGATATTAAAATATTTACTAAACGACCATTTTTTTTGTTTATAAAGGAAAAAAAAAGTTATTCAAACGGAAGGGAGACGAAGCCCAGAGGGAAAGAATAAATATACACATAAAGACAGCAGAATATACAGAAAAGTACAACAGTTTAGTTGTTGTATAGTGCCTTAATACGCCAGCAACGAGTAATAATACACAAACATCCACATCCACAAACACCCACCCATATAGATACACACACTCACATAGATACGTCTATATTATAATGACAGACACAGGACTACCAGAGCATTGGACTATCAGATACAGTAAATCCAAAAAAAGAGAATACTTCTTTAACAAGGAAACCAAGAAATCGCAATGGGAAGCGCCTGCTGCTACAGACCTTGATCAACTGAAAAAGTTTTTGACTACTAATCCAATTAGAGTCCATTGTCTTCATATCCTTATTAAACACAAAGATTCTCGTAGACCTGCATCCCATAGATCAACCAAAATAACTATATCCAAAGAGGATGCAATTAAAGCATTGCAAGAGATTCAAGGAAGATTAAATTATGGAAATGAGGAAAAAACTTCGAAAGAGACAGAAGATGATAGCGAGAAGGGAGATGTTAGTAGTAGTGGTAGTGTTAGTAGTAAAAACAGTGCGAATAAGACAGCTCACAATAAAGACAAGGATTCATTCGAAAGTATTGCACGTGAAAGATCTGATTGTTCATCCTATAAGAGAGGTGGTGACCTTGGATGGTTTGGACGTGGGGAGATGCAGCCAAACTTCGAGAAAGTTGCATTCTCTTTGCCCGTCGGTGGAATCAGTGACATCGTAGAGACTGATAGTGGTGTTCACTTAATTAAAAGAGTTGGTTGAACTCCGAAGAACCATTATTATACACACATATATTTATAGTTATAGTTATATACATATATATGGACACATAAATTTCCATATCATAGCAATGATAACAAGAATGCGATAACTTGAGACAGACATACATAGATAACATCAACATGGATATCATTGTAGTGGCCCTCTCTATCTGTCTGTCTGTCTCTCTCTGGTGATAATAACAACGAAGTTTTCCTATGGAATTTACAATGAAGAAGAATTGCAAATAGCAAAAAAAAAAAAAGAGAGAGAGACAATCTTTCCACAAGTAGGACAAACATTCAATTAGCACAGAGAGTAGAAGAAGAAGAAGAAGAAGAAGAAGAAGAATATGTACAGTCGATCAATCAGTAGATAAGATTAAGCGTCTACCCATATCAACACACACACACACACATATATATATATATATATATATATATATTGAAAGGTAAGAGAATCATATTCTATTACACGTACATCTCCTTTCCTCAGTGCTTCTCCCACATATTTACCTGGTTAACTAGTCATTAGGGTCAAAAACAACACAAATTAGTATATGAATTCACAGTGAACCGTACGCCAACATACAATAACAAGATGGAAAGGAAACTGAATAGAACAGCTGCTTTAAAGAAAAGACTATCATCTTCTTCAATCTCTAAACTTTTCAAGAAGCGTACCAAGAAAAGGTCTCATGACGACCACTCTGATGATTCTGAAGACAAGTATTCTAATTCAGATAGCTATTACGATAGTCATGACAACGAAAATGATTTGCAGGTCCAAGATACAAAACGTCGTCGTTTAGACAATAACAAGAAATCAACTGTTAATGACCAGCATGAACAGTTTTTAATCCACGAAAGGGAATATGATGAAGCTTTGCCAAGGGAATTAAGAAAATACAGACCAAAAGGGTTCCCATTAAATTTACCTCCAAAGGATAGACCAATAAGAATCTATGCAGATGGTGTCTTTGATCTTTTCCATCTAGGTCATATGAAACAACTGGAGCAATGTAAAAAGTCGTTTCCCAATGTGGTTCTAATCTGCGGCATACCAAACGATAAAATTACTCACAAATTGAAAGGTTTAACCGTATTGACTGATAAACAACGTTGTGAGACTTTGATGCATTGCAAATGGGTCGATGAAGTTATACCAGATGCTCCGTGGTGTGTTACCCCTGAATTCTTACAAAAACATAAAATTGATTATGTGGCTCATGATGATATACCTTACGTGAGTGGCGATAATGACGATATCTATAAACCTATTAAACAGATGGGTAAATTCTTGACTACTCAAAGAACAGATGGGGTCTCCACAAGTGATATTATAACCAAAATTATTAGAGACTATGATAAATATTTAATGAGAAACTTTGCAAGAGGCGCAACAAGACAAGAGTTGAATGTATCATGGTTGAAAAAAAATGAATTGGAGTTTAAGAAACATATCCAAGATTTCAGATCATACTTTAAGAAAAACCAACAATTGTTAAATAATTCGTCAAAGGATTTATATTTTGAAGTTAGAGAAATTTTATTACGGAAAACTTTAGGTAACAATTTATATTCTAAATTGACTGGTGGGAACGCTGATGAATCTTTCAGTTTAAGAAAATTTATTAATGAGAAAAGAAGACAGAACAACAATAAAAACAAAGACAAAGAGGAAGAAGATGAACTTATTATTCCAAAGTCACCAGCAAGTGAATTTGCAGAAAAATATACAGGGGAAGTGCCATCTGCTATCCATGCTAAAGATGAGGAAGAAGAAGAGGAAGAGGAAGAAGAAGTTACTGGTGATGATGAAAGTGAATACCATGATACTAATAGTGAAAATGAAAGTAAATCTGAATTTAAAGAAGAACAAGATGCCGACAGTTCAGAGGAAAGTAGTAATGACGATCATTCTGACAACTAGTAACATTTATTTTACACTTACCAACGTGTTACACACATTCTCAAGTACAAACAAATGAGTGTACATATATAAATTTATGGCCTTTCATTAAAAATGAAATATGTATCATTATGATTGATGTAAATAATAGTAATAATAAAAATGAAACACTTCAAAAAGAAAAGAAGACATAAAATAAGCACAACTATTAATTAAATATGTCTACTATGTAAGTAAATACATGGATTATCAATATATTTAGAAAGAATTGTTAAATTTTGGTAGAAATACAAACAGACCCTTATCTATTTACCTTCGGTAGGATTGGTGGTTGGCTTCTTTTTCTTCTTTGTATCAATGACTTCAACTTTGACATCTTGCAAACCTTTCTCAGCTAATAATTGATGTATATAACTTTCCACACTATCGATAACATCACCTTGAATAACAATTTCTTCCTTCTTTTCAGCATTCTTAGATACAGAACAGCCTGTAGCAAATTTAGATGCAAAAGTCTTTGCCAATTTTTTCATATCAATTTCAAAGACTTCAAGACCTTGAATAGCAACGATAAATTTCCTCTTTGTTCTTGCTTCTCTCTTAATGATAACTTTGGACGACAATTTTTTGGCCAACTCTCTTTGCTCTTTATTTTCTTCTTTCTTTTGTAATTTTAGAAGATCTGCTTCCAATTTATTCTCTCTTTCTTCACCAATACTAGATTCTACTAGCTTTTTACCTAAATTGGTGACTTCATCATCGTCTGACTCGCCATACAATTGAGCATATAAATCTGGATGTGCTTCACTCAACCATTTCTTACAACGTTTCAGTTTACCTGAGAATTCACAGTATTCTGGTGGGTAGGAACAGACTTCACAATAAATAACTTCTTTCAATCCAGACATAATGATAATATTTTCTTTTTTATTTTTTTTTTTTACTTAAAATTTCTACAGGTATTCAATGACTCTTATAGACTCTCTACTAATTGTGAAGTGGAGTGACGAAGTATTTTGGCAGCTCTATCTCTATACTTAAAGCTTTATAACCTTGGAATACCTGCAGCATAAATTTTTTTTGTCTTCTTCTGCTCTTGGATTTTATTTCATATTTTTTTTTTCGTAATGTTTCAATTTCCTCATTGAATAAAAAGAAAAACCTCTGTGTAGTTAATCCAATGTATGGTACAATCATCTATTCTTCTATATATGTTGCCATATATACACTCGTATATTTATATGTCTATATATGTATCGTAGTGTAATCTAGTTAGAAGAAGCATGTTTAACTCTCTTCTTTGCATGTTTTCTTAGTTCCTGATCCATTAAATCTCTGATTCTATGAGCACCTGCGATCCCAATAGCCAGAACACTCTCTAATCGATCTAATGGAATCTTATCTTCTACCAATAGCAACGACAGTTTTTCACTCTTCCCTACGACACCTAAAGTCACTGAACTCATGGCGTTTTCTTCTAATGAATTAACATCTAATAGAGGTGTGGTATCATATAGCCCTACAGATATACCACTTATATATTCCCACATAGCAATACCCGCATCTACCAATGCAAGCGTGATCCCATTGATCAAGGATCCCATTATACCACCATCTTGTTGTAAAACGTGTACTTCTATATCTATCATGGTTCTGGGGTATATGTGTAACATTATAGCCTTTTCGAAAGTTCTTACTAAGGAAGTTTGAATCTCAAGTACTCTTCTTTCATTTTTATGCGAGCTTTTAGATCTCTCAAATTTGGAAAATTGTGTAATATTTGTAGTGACTCTTAACGTTGCCTTGTTTGGGTCCAATTGGGATCTGGTGTTCGGTTCCTTTGGACCTTTCACTAAAGTTATAATTTTGTTATTTCCCTGTTCTAAATATGAAGACCCATCAGATGCATGGGGATGTGTGTTGATTGAACTTTCAAAACGACGTAATTCATTCCAACGGCGACCGTCAAGACGTAAGCCTTCTGGAGAATATATTTCCAAACGTGACATATCTATTTCCTTCTCTTCGTTTCTCTTTTCTAGTGTACTGTATTTTTATTTTTGTATTCTGCTATAGTAACAGGTTACCGATATGAATCAAGGCTAGTTTTTCTTTTTTGAAGACCTATTGGATTAATATTGTATGATATGTTACCTACTTGCTGTTATAACCTTAATCTAGAACAACTACGCATATGAATTCATATACTTATAGAGACTCTATATGTCTTTATAACTCACTGTTTGTAGCACATGTTAAATTTAACATTTAGACAGTTGGCCAAATGAAAAAAAAAAATAGGAGAATAAAAAAATTGATGTAAAATGAAAAATTTCTACATTCTTCAAGGAGATCGAGCTGGAATTATATCAGATAACTAGATACATACATACATACATACATACATATATGAATGTATATCTGATGCTATTTACGCCGTATTGAAATGTTGAGATGACTATGCCATCAAATCTTGAATAAATTGTCCAATAATGTATACATTAGTCAAGAAAAATCCGATGGATGCAAATAATAAATTTGGATAAAAGACATTCAATCCTAAAAATTCCAAATTATACCCTTGTTGTAACCATACTGCTTGGCTGATGACCCATGATACAATCATTGGGATACCATCCCATTTCCAATCCATGTTCTTGTTGTTGACTATTACAAATGGTAAGAAAATAATATACCAGATGAAATATTGTGACGTGCAGACTTTATTGAACGTTACAAATGAAAATGTTTGGATGAATATGATTTTTAAAAGATTTAGAAATTGATCAGACTTAGTGATAACACTACTATTTTTATAATTATTTCCATGTGCGACTCTTTGATAAAGAATATGATAAGGTAACCATACCCCGCATATTATTATAGTGATGAAAAATTGTGGTAAGAATGCAAATTTAGCCAAGGAAATCCTTGTTGAATCCATTGTTGATGTGTAATATAATAGAACGTTCCATACTGAAAAATTGTGCCTATGGTCGATTCTAATAATATGATATAACCAAGCTTCTTGTAAATATGAATCTCCATATAAGCAGTACATTCCGTATGTAGTTGAAGCTAATGTGAATAATGAACCCGTGCCAAACGTGACAAAATTTAAAATAGTCTTGTTATTATTATTCTTGTTGTTGTTAGTTCTAATATTTTCACTATGTGATGATGATAATAATAAATAGAAAGATATTGGCCCGCAATATATTATGGGATATATCTTGAAATGTATGCTCAACCCATATAATATACTAGACAAAATGATGTGTCCTTTGTACATGAGGTAAAACGTTGACATTATTAAGAAACATAATAAAGTTTCACAGTTTCCTCTAGTACTGATAGTGATAACAAATGGATTCATTAACCAGATTAAAGAGACATAAAAATATATTTTATTAATTGAAATTTTCTGGCTAACGATGGAATCCAATAAAGTAGACTTCAACAATTTAATCAACATTATCCCAGTTATAACGTCAAATGCAATGAAAAGGATCTTCGCAGTATGGAACCAACGGAACCAATGGTTGACTAAGATGATCCAGGCTAAAAGTGGCGTGTATCGATAAGTATCCCTGCTGAACGGGGATCCATTGTTCATGAAAATAAATCTTGAAGCATCGTTGAATACATGGTAATCAATATCTGTATACTTCACTTTAAAATGACTGTCTTGGTATATCCCATATGCAAAAAATAAGAGACGTAAAATTGTTGATGTTACAATTAATAAGTTAAAATAGTCGGTTGGTTTAGATATCATTGTTCGTTTATGTTCCTCCACTCCCACAATATTCATTTTTCTTTTTATTTTTATTCAAACGAACAAACAAACAAAAAAAAAAAAGCAAAGACTATTTATTTAACTCTTTATTTATTTTCTCACTCTTTCTGTAGCACAAACGGTATCCATTATGTACACCGTTCACTCCTTCATGCCATCTCTTAGCTTCTTTCTATATCTTTCCCTCTTTCCTTCGAGATATTCTTCAGCCATCCATAAGTTAATTCTTTAAACTATAACTAAATAGAAAAAAAAAAAAATAAAAAAAAGTTCAAGAGATCTAAAAAAGACAGATCAAATCAAAATATAACAAAACAAATAACATATATATTCCACACCAAGCATGCAAACATACGAACATACAAACGTAAATAGAGTTTATATCAACAAGACATAAAAAGAAAGAAAAGAGGGTGTATACAACGAAGTTCAATATGAGTGAAAATATTAATAATAATGTTAATGCTGCTACTACTGCTACAACAGCAACTACTACTACTGCCACCGCCACCACCACCACTGGTGGGAGGAACGAGAAGGAGAATACGGAATTGAAACAATTAAGTTACGAAGAAATTATTGAATGCATTCAAGAAAATAAAGAAGTGCCCAATATGATCGATGTTCCAGATATCGTCCTATCTAGTGATATGATAAGCAAATCCAGTTTACCTGTTAGACACAAGCCATGGGAACTCAAAACGGAGGAGACAACGACTGCAACCACTACTAGTGCTAACAGTCGTAATACCGCTGCCACTGAAGTAACCGATTAATCAATTAATTGTTGAGAATGTAGAGGGGAGAAGAGAGAGGGAGAAGAGCAGTTACTTGTATACAAGCGTTGGTCTGGTTGAACAGAAGGGTTAAATCCCTCATTGTGCTTTTTAACCGGGCTGTGTGAAGTGGTCACGTGACTGC
Source organism: Arxiozyma telluris (assembly GCA_030571675.1). Taxonomy (NCBI): domain Eukaryota; kingdom Fungi; phylum Ascomycota; class Saccharomycetes; order Saccharomycetales; family Saccharomycetaceae; genus Arxiozyma; species Arxiozyma telluris. The sequence goes on along the minus strand of JAJLYH010000099.1, from coordinate 32,749 downwards.
GTCGAAAACAGAAATTTTAAACAATTAAGAGAAGGAACAACAAGAAGAAATAGAAAGAAACGACAAGAAGCAATAAACCAATACAAAGAAAAAACGTTAGCTAGCTGATTTTCCTGACTGGCTAGATAGATAGATAGATAGATAGATAGCAAAAAAGAAACTTCTACAGAAGAAGTAGCACAAAAAAAAGGGGGAAAAAATTTATATAGAGGGAATGGATAATAAATTAAAGTTATTAAGAAGTATAATTCCATTAATATTGAACGTGTCACATTATATGACAGATATCATATATTTATTGTACTACTTTGAAAGAATAGACGTCAATAAATCAGTCAATAAAGATTATAGAATCCAATTAACTAGAAAAATAGTACTATTAAGAGAACAGTTCCGTGAATTACTGAATAAAGGATCAGCAATAGAAATGACAAGCAGTGGGGGGATAACCAGCAGTAATAATAAGAAGAGGAAGAAGGAGGATACTGAAAAAAGTTGGAAAGATGAGATGGATGAGATTATTAAGTTTCAGAAAATACTAAATGATGAAGATTTACTAAGCCTATTACATGATATAATCCGGGATGTAATGGACAAGTACATAACCAACGACAATAATGAAATAAAACTAAAGAATCAAATAAACAATTGTGAAATTGGATTGCATAATATAATAAATTTTTTGAATGACATAGTTGATACGGATAATAACAACATAATATACGATGATAATATAAATAGGATATTGAATGAAGAATTAATAAATTCTTGGAGGATACAAATGGATTTATTTAACTGTTTAATATTTGATATTCTCACACATGAGCCAAAGATAATTAGATTATTCAATGAGAGATATAAATGTAAGGTCAACGAGAATGATTTATCAAAGGGCGACACTTTTATTAAATTTATAACTTGGTTAAAGGATGAAGAAGTGTTCGATGGTACATTAGATCTGTGAAAAAAAAAAAAAGAAAGTGTTTAATGTTTGTTTATGTAAGTAGAAGACCCAACCCTTCAAAAAATTGGTGTATCAATACACTTATCAATACACTTATCAATATATATATATATATGCATATGCATATGTATATGTATATATATGTGTACTTTATGTGTGTATGGATAATATTATTAACCTAGTATATATACGAGATAGTTTTTTTTGTATACTATTGGTTATGCTGCGCCATATATAAATTGAGTGAGGATTATAAGGTTTGAAGAAAGAAAAAGAAAAAAAAAAAACGAAAACGAAACAAAACGGAGAGAAAAAAGAAACGAGGACAAACGTGAAGAAACGAAAGAAAGAAAAGACAAATTATATAGAAAATCTAAAATCCAAAGACATAAAAACAACAAGTATATGTATATATATACTTGGTAGAGACCAGACACAAATACCATCACCATTAATACATTAGTTGTATTTCTGTTAAACTACAATTACGACTAACTAATAATAACACAACCCTACTCAAATTAACAGGTTAAATATTGGGAGGTCAAGAAACAAAAAAAAAAATAAGAAAAAAAAAAAAAAATAAAAATGAACAATTTTATAAATGAGAAATTCACGTTACCAATAGATTATGAATCTCAAAGAGACACATATAAGAGACAAATACTACTAGTGCTGGTTGGATGTTTAGCATCCTGTATAGTTGGATTCATCACTCAATCTATTCTACAATTACTAATATGTTACTTATGTTTTATATTTGTTACTTGTCTATTAATATTGCCGCCATATAAATCGTATAACAGAAGAAGATTACAGTGGGTAGAACCTGTTAAAGTGAAGATTAGTGAGTAATAGTAAAGAAATAAAAAAGAAAACAAAAAAACAAAAACAAAAACAAACCAGAGAATTATGGAGTGAATTCGGGACAGCCACTTATGCCCACCTATGTTTGTATATGTACAGTAATGTATATATATATATATATATATATATGTTTGTATGTTTGTTATGAATAGTACTAGCAGCACCAGTAGTAGTAACCGTAATAATTGTTATATAACACGTATCAATTTTGATCGATTGAGATTTATTATTATTTAACTTGACACATTTGAAAAAAAGCGTTGTTTGATATTTGCAAAAGGTTGGCCGCAGAAACCACAGGGGAAAAGAAGAAGAAGAAGAAGAAGAAAAAGAAGGGGGGGGGGTGAAAGTAAAACCGTATACTCACGTGACCTGGCACGTGCCAATACATCCGGTCACCCACGGAGTCCACTTGTGCGACCCCAATGAAGTGGAAGCTACAGAACAACACCCAAACAGGAAAAGTAAAAAAAAAAAAAGGAAAGAAAGAGTGAAAGATCTGAGAGAGTACATTTTGGGAGTCCACTAATTTTCAAAGAAACAAGAAATAGACACTAAACAAAACAAAAAAAAAAAAATATACCAGATTATCGAACATATCACCATCATGTTTTCTCTTTTCTTTTCTTTTCTTTTCTTTTTCCTTCTATGGAACACAGAAGTGTGTGATAATCGTCTGAACCCGAAAGTTTGGCTTTCTCTTGTAATTTTTTTGCATTGTAGAATCCTCTCTTCCTCCAAACAATGACTCCCTCTCACAATTTTTTTTCTTTCTTTTTTTTTCTTCAACTTTCTAGCAAAACTTTCTCATCATCAATGTTTCTACAACATGTGGTTCTTGTTCATAATAATAATAGTAATAATAATAATAATGTTGATGATGACGGTAATAATAATGTTCGTAATAATATGATAGTAGTAGTAGCAATTAGGTTTTGGTGTATTGTTGTGTGTTCACTGACTACTGCGTTACTGTTATTATTACTATTATTACTATTCTTGTTATTCTTGTTATTCTTGTTATTCACTCAGTGTCAGTTTGTTTCCCTTTTCTTCCTTCTCTCTTGTATGAGGTGTCCTTCTTTTATCTCTCTCTCTCTCTCTCTTTTTTGCCATAACATATTTACTTATTCACTTACTTATTTTACTTATTTATCTTTTTTCTTTTTTCTTTTTTTTTTTTTTTTTTTTTTTTTTTTTTTTTTTTTTTTTTCTTTTTAAAAAAATATATATATATATAAAGATGGGTGTTTTCGTCTTTGCTCCTTGGAAGTGGTCTCCCTTGTCACTCCCTCTCATCTCTCTTCCCCTTTTTTTAAATCTTTATCTTTGCTCTCAGTACAAAGACCCCATCCCTCAAATACATAAACACACTTTATAACATACAAAAATGGTCAGAGTTGCTATCAACGGTTTCGGTAGAATCGGTAGATTAGTCTTAAGAGTTGCTTTATCCAGAAAGAACATTGAAGTTGTCGCTATCAATGATCCATTCATCTCCAACGACTACGCTGCTTACATGTTCAAGTACGACTCTACCCACGGTAGATACCCAGGTGAAGTCTCCCACGATGACAAGCACTTGATCATTGACGGCCACAAGATCGCTGTTTACCAAGAAAGAGACCCAGCTAACTTGCCATGGGGTGCTTCCAACATTGACATCGCCATTGACTCCACTGGTGTCTTCAAGGAATTAGACTCTGCTCAAAAGCACATTGACGCTGGTGCCAAGAAGGTCGTCATCACTGCCCCATCCGGTACTGCTCCAATGTTCGTCGTTGGTGTCAACGAAGACAAATACGCTGGTCAAACCATCGTTTCCAACGCTTCCTGTACCACCAACTGTTTAGCTCCATTAGCTAAGGTCATCAACGATGCTTTCGGTATCGAAGAAGGTTTAATGACCACTGTCCACTCCTTGACCGCCACCCAAAAGACCGTCGATGGTCCATCTCAAAAGGACTGGAGAGGTGGTAGAACCGCTTCTGGTAACATCATCCCATCCTCCACTGGTGCTGCCAAGGCTGTCGGTAAGGTCTTACCAGAATTACAAGGTAAGTTGACCGGTATGGCTTTCAGAGTCCCAACCGTCGATGTCTCCGTTGTCGACTTAACTGTCAAGTTGGCCAAGGAAACCACCTACGACGAAATCAAGGCTACCATCAAGGCTGCTTCTGAAGGTAAGTTAAAGGGTGTCTTAGGTTACACTGAAGACGCTGTCGTCTCCTCTGACTTCTTAGGTGACTCCCACTCCTCCATCTTCGACGCTGCTGCTGGTATCCAATTATCTCCAAAGTTCGTCAAGTTGGTCTCCTGGTACGATAACGAATACGGTTACTCCACCAGAGTCGTCGACTTAGTCGAACACGTTGCTGCTAACTAAGCATATTCTTAAAAAAAATTGAGAAAGATAGCTCATTTTTGAGTTCTTTTTTTTTTCCTTTCTTTTTTTCTTTCTCTTTTTTGATGTTTTTATGTTTATGTTTTGTGTTCAGTTCAGTAACTGTTTTTTAATTTTCTAACGTATAATTTCTCATTAGTTATAAAGTGTATTTTTTTTGTAATTGACGAGTTTTTTATGTTTCCATATTTTTCTACCCTTATATAACGATAACGATATTTTTTTATATAATTTATATATATATAAAGATAAAGAAATATAATAAAATAAAAAATTATTAAATAAACTTATGTTTTTTTTTTGCTATCTTTGCATATACCTTAACTGCACAACCCACTACTCTCTCTGCTTACTCATACATACATATATATATAATATCCTTTACTTTTTCATTTCATTTCGTTTCTATTTTCTATTTTCTACTTTCTTTTTTGTTGGTGCTTGGCCGGAGGGTTAAGTGACCTGAACTGTAACTTACACTGCTTTCTGCCACGGAATTGATCTGACTACTCTGCGAATATTTATCCCACTTCCAACCAAAACTTACACCATACCTAGACTTCATATAATTCAACACATATAATAAACATCGCAAGGGTTCTCTACCACAGATAGTATTACCAGTAATAGCCAGATATTTGTTCCATAAGTCAGGATCCCCGCATTCCAAGACTTTCATGGCATACCTGTCCAAGATCTCTATACTTGACCAGACAGGGATCTGATGATGAGACAGCTTGCTTCTCGAAGTCAACATCTCGATCTCTGTCTCGTCATCCATGGCCAGTTGTAAATCCTCAACGGATCCAACGTACCCCGTATATTCAAATCTTCTTCCCCAGTGGCAGAAATCACTGGATATTACGATGTAGCTGTTTGCGTTCTCTTGTAAAAGGTCCCCTAATATCTTTGCCAATCCATTATACATAGATTCCGACCCATGCGACATCAAAATAGGAACCACCTTAACTCTGGTTGCCCCTTCATCTTTTTCATCTTTTTCATCATCATCATCATCTTCTTCTTCTGTCTTATCATCACCGGTGTTTGGAATCACATTGCAACGCAGTAATGTACTATAGAGTATGGGGAATTGCATCTCCAAAGAATGTTCTTCTAAATCAACATCAGGATCCATATATTGGAAAAGTTCAGGATACAAACCGATCCACTCTTCAACCAAGTCTGTGTCAACAGGCAGGTCCCCAAGGGGTGTTTTTAGATAATGGAATTTAGTCAACAGGACTTTATCCTTGAAATACACATGATGCGAAGGTCCAATAACAAATACCCGTATATCGTCGTCGTCGTCACCACCACCAGCAGCAGCAGCAGCTGTTGTTGTGTCTGTGCTTTGGCCAATGTGGTCTTTTTGTTTTGGAATGTTTTGGAAAGTTAGTGATTGGTATGCGGGCAACATGGTCCGTGCACAATACTTGTAGCCTGCATGAGGTGATATGATGATACGTGTGCCATTTTCAGACGACGAGGAGGGGGATACTGTTGGAATATTAAGTTGATTTTCTAAAATTTTCTTGTCTGAAGGGTACCATGTACCTGAATGAGTAGGTAATCGTTCCATGACTTTATCTTTGTATCCAAGCAACTTGAGAGAGTATATAAATATAGAGATATGGATATTTATTTATTTATTTATTTATTTATTTATTTATTTATTTATTTATTTTTATTTGATTAAGTTGGGATATTGGGATCTTGTTCCCGGAGAGAGCCTACTAAAAAACAAGGAGCAAATGTTAATGATAGAGATTTAGGTGAGTAGGCAAGACTAGCAAGAAGCAGATATTTTATAATATAGTAAGTTTGGGTGTGGGGAGAAGACATTTAATTTAAGAAAGGAGTAAATAGAATAGAAAGAAAACAAAAAAACAAGGAGAAGGAGAGGGGGGGGGGGCGGAAGAGGGAGTTAAATAAATCAGTGACTGTATTGATCAAAGTTTATGTTTGTGTGTCGATTTAAGCACACAAATATATAACCAATACATCCATCCATCCATCCATTCATATACACAAGCACATCTCTGCTCAAACATGATTTATCCCTTACTCCTACCACTCATCACCCCATCAGTAGCCATACACCTTTCCTGAAAACGTTACACCTTTAGCAGTTCCCTTCTTCCACTTTTTCCCCAACAATCCTCCGAAGCAAGAACTCTACTGCTGTCGCTACCACCAGCACCACCACCACAACCACCAGCAACTACCACCACCACTGTTGAGTAGCCGTCCATAATTATCCGCTACAGACACACACATGTGTATATATATATATGATGTGGTAGGGGGAGGGGGCCGCTGCCGTAGAGAGTGACGACAGTGCCAACCAACCCCACGCGAAAAGTAGAAAATCTCCAAGAAGAAAACAACAACAACAACACGCGGTTTTTTTTTTATTTGGCGCAGAGATTTCAATCATATTTCCCAATCGGGGAAGACCGGCAAGAGGCGGTGCAATGCAATGCTCACTTCCTCCAGCTCTCTGCCTGGACTTGCTGTGCTTGGCCACGAGATCTTTACAGGCTGAAGGGCCATGGCGTGGCGCGCAGATAATTAAAATGGGCAAGGAGGGTTTGTCGGGGGAAGAAGAGTCTTTCCTGTGCACAGAGAGACTGTCGATATGCTTTTATAAGCCCCCGGGGTAACCAAACAGTAACGTAATGCTCTCTTTGTTTTGTCTTGTTTTTCGACGAGCTCGATTTGTCCTGGCACGTTTGCCCTTCTGTATTATAGTGGTGCATCTTTTTCGTTGCCATTAGTTCTTTTATTTTATTTCATTTTTTTTTTTCTATTAATAGTAACTACAACTATGAACTAAATAATACGTATACTTGTCATTTCGTTACCTGCTGGGCTATATATCTATTTTTGTATCGAAGAATTTATAACATGATAATCTTTAAATAGACAACACACACACACACACACACATATATATATATCTAGACGTTACAGATGTTGTATCAGCTTGAATATATTGGGTTTGAAAAATGTAATTGTATCCTTAAAGATCTTGTTAATTCAAACCATATCATCGTCTCTAACAATCAAGTATTTTTTACATATATAGTAATAATAATAGTATAAATAACAACTCGCTCCATAAGTGAAATAATTAAACATACATACATATTTAAATCAACACATGGGAGGAGTAACAAGTGGTAACAAAATGATCCGTTCTACGAAAAATAACATTCTATTATCGTTTCTCTTAATATCTACTCTGCTCCAGCCCTTTGTCAAAGCAGCAACCTCCACATGCAACCCATTATCCACTACTAATTGTCCCTCCGACAAAGCACTAGCCACTGGCTTTGTCGAGGATTTTACAGATGGGTCTGACTCCAAGTGGTTCAGCAGAGCGAGCACCGCCCAAGGGAACGTCACTTTCGACTCCACTAATGGTCTAGGTCTAATACTTGCCGAAAGAGGCGACAACCCGTCCTATGTCTCCAATTTCTACATCATGTACGGTAAAGTCCAAGTGCTAATGCAAGCTGCCCCAGGTACTGGTGTCGTGTCCTCCTTTTTCCTACAGAGTGATGATGCAGATGAGATCGATTTAGAATGGCTGGGGGGCGACACCACTCAATTCCAGTCCAACTACTTCTCAAAGGGTGACACAACTACTTATGATAGAGGCGAATACCACTCTGTGGCAACCCCTGCCAACGAGTTCCACAACTACACTATCGACTGGTCCATGGAACAGACTACCTGGTCACTTGACGGTACCGTGGTGAGAACTTTGCTTAACACCTCGTCGGAAGGGTACCCACAGACCCCAATGCTGATCAAATTCGGTATCTGGGCAGGTGGTGACCCCTCCAATGAACCGGGAACCATCGAATGGGCAGGTGGTGTCACAGATTACTCTGCTGGTCCATACACCATGTATGTTAAACAGATTATCGTTACAGATTATTCTACTGGTGAAAGTTATTCATATGATGGGACCTCTGGTTCATGGGAATCGATTGTAGCTAAAAACGGGAAAGTTAATGGTCGTTATTCAGAGGCTCAAACCGAGTTCAGTGAATTGGCTGCAGGTGTAAGTGTTTCATACAGTTCTTCTACTTCCTCTACCTCTTCATCATCCTCTACCTCTTCTTCTTCTTCTTCTTCTTCTTCTTCTTCTTCTTCTTCAACTGTTTCCAGAACACATACTACAAGTATAACTACTGCTTCCTCAAGTAAGAAAACTACTACCACAACACATACTTCATCATCATCATCATCATCATCATCATCATCATCATCATCATCATTATCATTATCATCATTATCATTATCATCTTCATCTTCATCATCTTCATCTTCATCTTCATCTTCATTCACAACCAAATCGACAAATCCACAACATGGCACAATAACTACCACATTATCTGCTTCTTCTTCTTCCTCTTCTTCCTCTTCAAAAGATACGACTCATATAACTTCTTCTACCACTACCGCTAGTTCCCAGTCCACATCCACATCAAGTGAATCGTCACATACGGTAAGCACGCAATCAGGTAATGTTGGGTCCAGCTTACCAAATCCAATCATCAATATTTGCATACAAATTTTATCTTTCTTCATGCATTAAAATATTCTTACTTTTACATTTACACTTCTACATTTTAACATATAACATTCTAATCTCATCTTTTTTATTTTTCTTATTCGTTTACAATACAACTATTCAATTATATATAGAAAAATAAAATTACCTTATACAATAACATAGTTTTTTCTTTGCTAAATATATGTACACGCATACACACACATATATATGTATATATATATATATATACATATATACATGTGTAGTATCCTTGCAATGTTGATAACAGTAATCAGTTTACTTCTTTTGACTGTACCACTACAAATTTTACTCATCTTATTTCGAACAATAGTCAAAAAAACTGAAAACTGAAAAATGGAAAAAAAAGAAAAAGAAAAAAATTAAAGCAAAAGCCAATTCAAAGAAAACTTAAGCCCATCGAATGTACATACATAAAATTTGTTCAGATATGTTTTCGTTGTCCTTCATCTTCCATGGAGAGGCTATTGAACTGTGACCGAACCAGAAATATCTGTTCCCACTAAACATTAGCAGCTGTTGTCATATACATATACATATACATATATAACAGAGAGAAAGTGTGATGAGAGTCATTAAAGCTAGAGACGCATTTTTCAGTGATTATGAAGCATTACAATTCTTATCGAAATTGCAAAGAAAACACAGATGGGATGAAAATAGTTTACAAGAGATGAAGAATTTTAATAAGAATAGAAAGGGGAAATTTCAAAAGAGACCGTACAACCATCCCGTGTTACAAGGGATAGTCCATGATACATTATCATATTTAACTATAAGTAAATCTATTGTTGCTACACAAGATAACGACGAAGGAGAAGAAGAAGAGAATCAACATCAAGATAATCAAGAAGAAGGAAAACAGAATCCCAAGAAAGAAGAGAATGGGAAACAAAGGCAGTCACCGCTTACTAAATTAAATGATGAAATGTTTATTGAATTAATGAACAAATTAAACAATTTCGAACTCTATAAGATTGAAAAATTACAAATAGTGAATCAGCTACCTACCAATATGGTCCATCTGTTTGCCATTGTAGAAGAATGTGACTCAAGATTCACAGAGGATCAAATCAATGAGATGGTCGAATTAGTTGCCTCCTATGTAAACATATAGAAACAAACAAAGATATATATATATATATGTATATATATATACGTAACACACACACACACACACATAAATACGAATGTGGAAACACGACAATATAGCATACACAATCGTCCCTCTCTCTTTAAATGGACTGGGGGACCCACGTTTTTCTCTTTCTTATCAACTGCTTTGGATTTCTGTAAATTCCGCCCCCCTCACCAATATCTCTCTTTCTTTTCTCTCTTCTTTTCCTTCCGGCTTCCTCCGTCTTATCACCAGCGACTTTAAAGGAGGAAAAAAGATAACATATTTAAACATATAAATATAAATATAAAATATATAGTGTGTGCCCTGGCTGGGACTAGGGACGAGGATAATGCTGCGTTATTCACACATACGACGAGTATTATCTATTTGCCGTTTTATATAGGTTCTACAAATAGGATTAAATCTGTTAGTCCGTCTACAGGGGTCTGCTGCACACAACAACAACAAAGCATCTTTGGAAACCGCTAATATCTTCTTTGTGTGCTTATTTATTCTGTCCGTTTGCGTTTACATACCTGAGATTCTACTTATCTCCGTTTGGTATAAGTTGTCTGTTACTATTAAATTTTACTCAAAGCATGAAATTTGGTGAACATTTAAGCAAGTCTCTAATTAGACAATATAGTTACTACTATATTGCTTATGATGACTTAAAGAATGAGCTGGAAGATAATTTACATAAAAATAATGACCAGTGGAACCAAGATTTAGAGACCACTTTCTTAGAGAATTTAGAGATCGAATTAGATAAAGTTTACTCCTTCTGTAAAGTTAAAAACAGCGAAGTCACACGTCGTGTGAAAGACGTTCAACAAGAAGTACAACGTACTGTGTCTCTGCTGGATTCAAACACCCCACCAACTGAACTAGATTTCGAAATCTTGGAAGAAGAATTAAGTGACATTATTGCTGACGTCCATGATTTAGCTAAATTCTCCAGATTAAATTATACCGGGTTCCAAAAGATCATCAAAAAACACGACAAAAAGACAGGGTTCATCTTGAAACCTGTTTTCCAGGTCAGACTGGATTCAAAACCTTTCTTTAAAGAAAACTATGACGAATTAGTAGTCAAGATTTCACAATTATACGATATCGTCAGAACTAGTGGCCGCCCAGTTAAAGGTGATTCTGCTGCAGGTGGGAAACAGCAAAATTTCGTTAGACAAACTACCAAGTATTGGGTCCATCCAGATAACATCACTGAATTAAAACTGATTATCTTAAAACATTTACCTGTCTTAGTGTTTAATACAAATAAAGAATTCGAAAAAGAGGATTCTGCAATCTCATCCATCTACTATGATAATGAAGATTTGGATCTTTATTATGGCCGGTTAAGAAAGGATGAAGGTGCTGAGGCCCATAGATTAAGATGGTATGGTGGTATGGAGACTGACACAATCTTTGTCGAAAGAAAGACTCACAGGGAGGATTGGACAGGCGAAAAGTCTGTGAAAGCTAGATTCCCATTAAAGGAACGTTACGTAAACGATTTCTTGAAAGGGAGATACACCGTTGAACAAGCTTTTAATAAAATGCGTAAAGAGGGTAAAAAATCTATTCAAGAGATTGAAAGTTTGGAAGCCTTGGCTACTGAAGTTCAATATGTTATGTTAAAGAAAAAATTGCGACCTGTAGTTAGATCCTTCTACAACAGAACGGCATTCCAGTTGCCTGGTGATGCAAGAGTACGTATTTCATTAGACACGGAATTAACGATGGTTAGAGAAGATAATTTTGATGGTGTAGATAGAACACACGGTAATTGGAGAAGAACAGATATTGGGATTGACTGGCCGTTTAAACAGTTACCAGCTAAGGATGTTTGTAGATTCCCATATGCTGTCTTAGAAGTCAAATTACAAACACAACTAGGCCAAGAACCACCAGAGTGGGTCAGGGAATTAGTAGGATCTCATTTAGTAGAACCAGTGCCAAAATTCTCCAAATTTATTCATGGTGTGGCTACCCTATTGTATGATAAAGTGGATTCAATCCCGTTCTGGCTACCACAGATGGATGTAGACATTAGAAAACCTCCTATTCAAACTCATATTGACATCACTAGACCAGTGAGAGAAGAGAATAATGAGGACGAAGTAGAAGACGAAGAACAAGAAGATGAAAGTGATAATAACGATGATGAATCCGATGATGCACTGATCGCTGCAATGACTGATGCTCCAGGAAATTCACTAGATATAGAAGAAGGTGGGTATGGATCTATAACTAGGGATGTCACTTCACAAATCGATCCAAATTCAAGGAGTGTTAATGCTGCATATTACGAAAGAAAGATACGGAACGCATCTAATACGTTAAGCAAGAAATATTATCAGATCATGGGATCTATTGATCATTATTTCAATGGGGATCAAATTTTCAAAGTACCCAAAGGTACCATTTTCGATACTGAGGTGAAGGCTCCTGATGGAAAGACTATCTGTGTTCCAGTACGTGTAGAACCAAAGGTATATTTCGCTACAGAAAGAACTTTCTTATCTTGGATGTCTATTGCTATTTTACTTGGCGGTGTATCAACTACCTTAGTTACATATGGATCTCCAACAACAATGATTGCTTCAATTGGATTCTTTATTACTGCTCTAATAGTCATTATTCGTTCTACTATGGTATATGCCTCCAGAGTAGTCAATATTAGACAAAAGAAGGCAGTTAATTATGAAGACAAACTTGGACCCCAATTGGTGTCGATCTGCTTAATATTATCTATACTTTTCACCTATTTCTGTAATTATTAGTTGATATGATGACTTTCTTTGTTATATATATAACAAATTGAATAAACAATATCCTTTTTTACTATATCTCCTACGCTATTTGCAGAAGTCTTGACTTTCCTCATTGGAATGATTTGGTTACAGTATTAATCTTGAATCAAATAATAGGTGAAGGGTATCGCCTTTTCGCGTTTTTGTTTGTTTGTTTATTTACATTTTATTTTTATTTTTGCAGAAGAAAAAAAAACATGCGTCTTTACATGACTGTAAATATGGTAATGCCCTCACAATATTTAAACACTTCGATAAATCAGAGCAGATAAAATAAGTATCTATAGCTCTAAACCATCGGCAAGTACCTTTATTAACTACCACGCATATGCAACCAGGATAACGGGTGGATATATAACAGTGTTGAAACAGTTTTGATCAATGAATAGAACTAAAGTGGGTCAATACCCAAGTAATACTGGAAAACCTGTCTTAAAACAAAAATCCATTGCATCATTTTTCTCCCAGACCAAGCGAACTCAGAGTGTTATAAAGACCAAAAATACAATTACGAATCAATCTACACAAACGAAATTAAACAATGTATCTACTAATTCATTTTTTAGTGCAAAAAGATCCATTTCAGGTTTGACTGAAGGGTCATGCCCGTCTCAACCCATCTTGATTGAAAGTTCCAGACCTCAATTATCTAGAACTTCAACTACTTCATTGTTCCAAAGCCAAGGTTCCTTTGATGAGTATGATCCGAACGAAGAGTTAAGAAAATTGATGAATGGTCCTAAATTAAAAAATTTTAAAAGTTCTAATGTAACATCATTCTCAAGGGTCCCAAGTTTCCAAAGAAGTAATTCTTCGTTATCAGATCTTGGATCAGCTTCACCAACTAAAATAGAACATGTAATCACTGAAATTTCCAATGAAACTTTTAGAGAAACAACGAGCATTGCTACAACTGCTCGCAAATTGACATTCACAAGTAGTACCCAACTTGAATCTCCTATCAAAAGTGATTATTTCTCTCTATCCCAATCAACCGAAATATCATCCGAATCCCCTACTTTAACTTCTTCTTCCTTTCCGACGTTTGGATCATCACATCTTTCTACTCAATCAAACACTTCAAAGAGAACTCATTTATTACAAGGTTTAAATCTAAACAATGTCAAAAGATTAAAACCATTATCTAACAATAACCCACGTGCTGTAAAAACTAATGGTAAATCACAATCAAATAAAAACAATTCGATGATTTTGAAATTGACCGAAGAACAACAGTATGTGATAGATTTAGTGGTACAAAAACGTCAAAATGTATTTTATACAGGATCCGCAGGTACCGGTAAATCAGTTATTTTAAATAACATTATACATAATTTACAACGAATCTATGGGAAAGAAGCTGTAGCAGTCACAGCATCTACTGGACTTGCTGCTGCAACTATCGGTGGTATTACATTACACAAATGGTCGCACACTGGTATTGGGAACAGATCTGCAGAAGTACTTGCTAGGGCCATAAGTAAAAGAAGAGACGCTACAATGACATGGAGAAATACAAAAGTGTTAATAATTGATGAAATTTCTATGATTGATGGGAATTTTTTAAGTAAATTGGAATATATTGCTCGTGCGGTAAGAAAGAATGATAAACCATTTGGTGGAATTCAACTTGTATTTACAGGTGATTTTTTTCAATTACCACCTGTGTCTAAATCGATATCTTCCAATAATCCAATAAAGGGGAACTCGAATGGTGAAGTTGAAGCATTGTTTTGTTTTGAGAGTGAAGCATGGAAGAAATGTATACACAAGACAATATTATTGACGAAAGTGTTTAGACAGCAAGACAATGAATTGATTGATATCTTAAATTGCATACGTTTTGGAGAAATAGAACAAAAAATGATTGCTAGCATTAAAAAATTAGAAAGAGAAGTGAAATATGAAGATGGAATATTACCTACTGAGATTTATGCAACAAGAAGAGAAGTCGATTTGTCTAATAAACGTCAATTAGAAAACTTGCCTGGTGATCCACATACTTTCCATGCTGAAGATCTTGCACCAAAGATGAAACTAGAGTTATTAGATTCTGCTGTGATGGCGGAAAAAACCTTGGTATTAAAGGAAGATGCTCAAGTGATGATGCTCAAAAACAAACCTGATGTTGAGGTGTTTAATGGTACTTTAGGGAAAGTATTATTTTTCACCACACAGAGGTTAGCTACAAAATTTTTAGAGATGTTTCACATTATTGATCGCACCACAATCGAAGATATGAGACTTGTCAGTAAAGCTATTCACAATAAGAGATTTAAGGAAGTACCTGAATTCATGGCAGAATTAAAAGCACGTGACTTTTATCATCATGGTAAATTAGAAGAAATGGTAAATTATGCCATGAACGAATCTGCCAGAGAACCAGTATACCCATTTGTTAGATGGTCTACAGGCAAAGGTAAATTTTATCATGAATTGGTGCTTCCAGAACCCTTCCCAGTAGATTTACCGGGTGAACCTACTGCATTACAAAGAACACAGCTACCTATCATGTTATGTTGGGCATTATCGATCCATAAGGCACAAGGCCAAACTATCCCGAGATTAAAAGTTGATTTGAAAAACATTTTTGAAGCTGGCCAAGTTTACGTTGCATTATCTAGAGCTGTGTCAAAGGAATGTTTACAAGTTAAAAATTTCAATCCACGCAAAATTCGTTCAAATGATAAAGTCAAAGAATTTTATAAAGGCCTAGAGACTGTAACACAATTCTAAACAATAAAAAAAATTCAAAAATCAAATTCAAAATCAAAAATAGAAACAAAAACAGGAGCATATACACAAATATACATATATACATATATTTATTTATAATTCGATAGACTTTTTACCGGTATAAATATCAAACACAGTGCATTTATTATTCCATGAGCCATAATAAAGTAGATATATATTTCAAAGACAAAAACATATATACATCCACAGAAATAATACTCTATTATCGCGAAAAATCTTTAACAGAACGCCTAGAGACGTATTCTACGGAACTAGCATCCACTTGTAAATGGAGTAGAGACGTCAGCCAGGCATATTTGCGGCACAAAAGTGAGCCTGTTATCATATATAACTCAACTAACTTCCCCTTCCATAACCTATTTCGACGAGTTGATAAATCCCAAAAAAAAAAAAGAAAAAAAAAAAGAATCTGACCACCCTAGCGGAAACCCTAGCAGAAACCCTAACAAAGAGTTACCCAAACAGGCCGGACAAGAAAATTCGGCAAAAGATGGGAGCGCAAGGAAAAATGGAATAAAGTGGAAACATCTCCAAATAAGCTGGTTTCTATTTATAGAAACATTTTAGTACAGATATCTGCAGTTTACATGTATTTTATAACTGATCTTAGAGCACCAACATTAACGTAGTGTCTTCCAGCTCTATCCTCCCTCCCTCCCTTCCTTCTCTCTCTCTCGATCGCTTTCTTATTTTCTCATCTTCATCTGTTACAAGATTTTTGAGCCTATCTCTAACAGTTATCCACAAAGATAACCGTCACACGCATATATATTTAATAATTATAGGTAGAAGGAACTTGCTTTATTTTTCAAGCATTGTCTGACATATCTAGACTATTCCTGTTTCTTCTATTTTTTTCAAACAAAAATATCCAGTATAAATCGATATCTACCAATAGTTTGTATAGGGAGAAGCCTGCTATTTAATAAAATATTAAATTATTATAGAGTATACAAATAACACTATACACATCTTTATTTAACATTATTTAATTGTAAACTAGGAAATATGGAAGAGCAAGTGGAAAGACACACTTTTAAAGTATTTAACCAGGATTTTACTGTAGATAGAAGATTCCAGTTAATCAAAGAAATTGGTCATGGTGCCTATGGGATAGTTTGTTCTGCTAGGTTTACCGAAGCAGTCGAAGATACTACTGTAGCTATTAAAAAAGTTACAAATGTGTTTTCTAAAACTTTACTTTGCAAAAGGTCCTTGCGTGAATTGAAATTATTAAGGCATTTTAGAGGTCATAAAAATATCACCTGTCTATACGATACGGATATTGTTTTTTACCCTGATGGTACATTTAATGGACTCTATCTATACGAGGAGCTAATGGAATGTGATATGCATCAAATAATTAAATCAAATCAACCTTTGACAGATGCCCACTACCAAAGTTTCATATATCAAATCCTATGTGGGTTGAAATATATTCATTCGGCAGATGTTTTACATCGTGATTTAAAACCAGGCAATCTATTAGTTAATGCAGACTGCCAATTGAAAATCTGTGACTTTGGTTTAGCCAGAGGGTATTCAGAGAATCCAGTGGAAAATAACCAGTTCTTAACCGAATATGTAGCAACAAGATGGTACCGTGCCCCAGAGATCATGTTGAGTTATCAAGGTTACACAAAAGCTATTGATGTATGGTCTACAGGTTGTATCCTTGCCGAATTTCTAGGCGGGAAACCAATATTTAAGGGGAAAGACTATGTGGATCAATTGAATCGAATATTACAGGTCTTAGGTACGCCACCAGACGAAACGTTAAGGAGTATTGGGTCCAAAAATGTGCAAGACTATATTCATCAATTAGGTTTTATTCCAAAGGTTCCTTTCATTGATCTATATCCAAATGCAAACCCACAAGGTTTGGATTTATTAGAAAGAATGTTGGCATTTGATCCAAGGGAAAGAATCACTGTGGATGAAGCATTGGCTCATCCTTATTTATCTATATGGCATGATCCTGCTGATGAGCCTGTTTGTAGTGAAAAGTTCGAATTCAGTTTTGAAGCCGTTAATGGTATGGACCATTTGAGACAAATGGTTATCGATGAAGTACATGATTTTAGAAGATTCGTAAGACAGCCACTTTTAGAAGAAGCACAGTTACAACAGGAACAACAACAGATACAGGAACAGGAACAGGAACAGGAACAGGTACAGGCACAGGTACAAGAACAACACCATAGAGAAGAAGGAGAGTTTTTAATAGAAGACGAGGAAAACAAAAAAAGGCAATCAATAAATGAATCCTTACAAGCGTTTGGTATAAACCCTGAAAATTTACCCACAATGAGTAGAACAGATTACCCACCAAGACCTCAAGAAAACCCATTGGCTTCACCAACGACTATTGGGTCTCATAATGAAATGAACAATAACACTAACGTTACCACTAATGATCTGATTGATTTAGAGAAAGAATTGGAGTTTGGTTTAGATAGACATTACTTATGATAACACCACATTACTACATAAAAGTTATTAAAATACACTGTATTATTCCTACATAGTATCATCATACAAGATATGTAAATATTTTTTTACGCACTCTAATTATACACCATATCAACCCTTCCCCTGCCACCATCCTTTCCTCTTCTCTATTAGAGAGCCTGAAACTGTCATCTCTGGTTGAATTAGTCATACATGACCAAATGTATCAAAACGCTGTGTATATATAAATATATATGAAATTTCCTGTCATGCTGCCGGGGTTGATTTAATTTTCCAAATTTCTCTAATAGTGTGGGATACATCAACAAAAGAAGAAGTAAACTATTAGTAAAGATACAGACAGGGAAGTGTTAACTTTTCTTTGCTACCCCCATTTACATCAACTGGTACACGATCATCTACAGTTTGGATATAACATTACTAGACAAAAGATAGAACAAAAGGCAAGATAGACTATCAAAAAATGGCATTACAATTACCATTCAAACAAGTGGACGTCTTTACCAGTCAAAGCTTTAAGGGAAACCCAGTGGCGGTAATCAATTGCTTAAATATCGAAGAATCACAAGTGACTAAAGAACAATTACAAGCAGTTGCAAATTGGACCAATTTATCAGAAACCACATTTATATTTAAACCTTCAAGTGACAAATACGATTATAAATTAAGGATTTTCACCCCGCAGAATGAATTACCGTTTGCTGGACATCCCACTGTTGGATCTTGTAAAGCTTTCTTAGAGTTCACTAACAATATTGGTAAAAGAAATGTTGTTTACCAAGAGTGTGGTGTAGGAGTTGTAACTTTATCTGTAAAGGACCAATTGATCTCCTTTGAAGCTGCAAAGACTTCAGTGGAAAGTATTGATACAACCGTTGCCAATGAATATTGTCAAGCTTTAGGTGTTACTGCTATTCAACCACCAAAATTGTTGAATGTCGGTCCACATTGGGTGGTAATTTTAGTGGATGATGCTCAAACATGCTACGATGCAAACCCTGACTTCGCCAAAATTAGCCAGATATCCAAAATTAATGATCATGTTGGTATTATTCTTGGAGGGAAAAGGGCCGGAACAGTCAATGAATATGAGATGAGAGCATTTGCACCAGTTATCAATGTTAACGAAGATCCAGTCTGTGGTAGTGGTGCATTATCATTTATTAGATATTTGAAAGATATAGAAGATATTAAAGAGACTACCGATATCAAGATTACTCAAGGCGGAAGATTAGAAAGAAACGGTGAAATTCATGGAACAATACAGGTCCATGACGATTCCTCTATCTCTTACCATATTGGTGGAGATTCAGTAACAGTTATTGAAGGTCAAATCCAGTTATAAATTAACATGTAAAAGTTTATCGTATATAAAATCTAATACATACGTGTATACATTAATTTCCTTGTTAACCAATTACAACTACATATATTTATCCGTGTGAAGGGACCCACGATAACTTATTCAATACACGAACATAGTAGATAAAGTAATCTGTGATGTTGTTATCACACATCAAGGCTGATAAAGGAGAAAAAATACAAAGAAGATCCATTACCGCCAATTCACTGATAAGAAACATGTAGAACCGTATTTTCTTAAAAAAAAAAAGGTAATATAAACAGAGGGGTAACTTGGTGTAGTTGATTCGGAAGACTCTACAAAAGACTGCCTCAGTAGCAACCTAAACTAGATACAGGTTCACCGTCACTGATAATAATAATGAAACCCACAGAGACTGATAGATTAATCACACAAGAAGCAAATATAGAGAGACATTCTTTTACTGGAAGATCTCCAACGTCAACTACTGCTACAGACAGTCATGAAGATACTGAAAGAATACCCAAGAGACATTTCAAGACATACAGAGTACATTTACTCGATAGACTTATTAAATTGGGAATTCTGGGCTTATTAATTGTTTGGGGATGTGTTGTTTTAATTAAATTGATTCCAGTAAAACTCACTTCTCCTGAGGGCAATGATAAAGACAATTCCAATGATACCTATAGACCACCTGACCCATATATGACTGAGGAGGGCTTACTAAAAATTTCATTCAACTATACTAGAAATGAAACTTTTGTACCTCAAATTCACGCTTTGCAATGGTTAAAGGACGGTGCTTCAGAAGATATAGGAAATGATAAAGGGTTATACTTCACATCTATAAATAATACATATCAAATAAGGTCTGTTATTAATGCCAGTTATTCTAAAATCCTTTTTGAAGGCCAAAATATAACATATGATAATCGTAATTTTACTGTAGAGACAATAACAGCATCCCCAGATTTAAGTAAACTGTTAATTAAAACGAATTGCATTCAAAATTGGAGACATTCAAGCTTTTCAACGTATTTTGTTTTTGTCGAAGAGGACTTGTCAATTCAACATATCGGAGATTCAATTGCATTGACTCAGTGGTCTCCAAATTCTGTTGATTTAGTTTATGTACAAGATAACAATATTTATTTATATTCAACCCAAAAGAAACAAACCATTACTCAAGTTACAAATGATGGAGACTCCCAGATATTTAACGGTAGACCAGACTGGGTTTATGAAGAAGAGATCTTTGAAACTGATAGAACATTATGGTGGTCGCCAAATGGTAAATATCTTGCCTTTTTAAAGATTGATGAAACAGAGGTAGAAGAATATATTATACCATATTTTGTTCAGGACAAAATAGATCAATACCCAGAGGTGAAAAGTATTAAATATCCAAAGAGTGGTACTCCCAATCCAAAAGTCGAATTGCTAGTTTATAATACTGAAGATGATTCTGTATACAAATGTTATATTAATCATGTCAAATTTTATGATTCTATTCTAATCACTGAAGTGAAATGGATGAGTGATAATAACTTGATTGCTAAAGTGACCGATCGTTCATCCAATAACTTGAACGTTCTTTCTATTGATTTGAGGACTCAAGAAACAAAAGTAGTAAGATCAGAATCTTCTAACGGAAGTTGGTGGGAAATCACTCATAAAACTATGCACATTCCAAAGGATATAAGTAGAGGAAGACTACATAATGGTTATGTAGATTTAATGCCTGTCGATGGTTATAACCATTTAGTATATTTTCCATCTATCAGTGCAAAGAAACCAATTATTTTGACAAGCGGTCATTGGGAAGTGGTCTCTGGTCCTATAGCCTTTGATAATAATTCAGAAAGACTTTATTTTCAAGCTACCAAAAAATCATCTACTGAAAGACATATATATTATATTAATTTAAAAGAACCAAATCAAATCTATGAAGTGACAGATACATCCAAACCTGGTGTCTATGATATTACCTTCTCCTCAAATTGTCAATATGCACTTCTCACATATGAAGGTCCAGGGATCCCATTTCAAAAAATTATTGAAATGAATTCAGATAAATCTGATGAAGATGTGGTAGGAAATAAAGTTGGCAAGACAATTTATTATTTAGAGAAAAATGAAATGTTAAAGGATAGATTAAAATCTTTCAGTATACCAAAGAAAACTTACAAGGAATTGAATTTGGGTAAAGATGACAATGGTAACCATATCACAGTCAATGCTATTGAAATACTCCCCGATGGATTCAACAAATCCCTAAAAAACTATTACCCCGTATTTTTCTATCCATATGGTGGCCCCAATTCTCAACAAGTCATTCAAAAATTTTCTATTGGTTTTAGTGAAGTTATCACATCTCAGTTAAATGCTATTGTAGTCATTGTGGATGGTCGTGGAACTGGATATAAGGGCATCCAATTTAGATCACTGGTACGTGGGAATTTAGGTGAGTACGAAGCCATCGATCAAATAAATGCAGCTACTCTTTATTCCGAGAAAGAGTATGTAGACTCCGATAAGATAGCTATATTTGGTTGGTCATATGGTGGATACCTGACATTAAAGACCCTAGAGAGAGATGCAGGGAAAACATTTAAATATGGATTGTCTGTTGCTCCTGTTACAGATTGGAGATTTTACGATTCTGTATATACAGAACGTTATATGTGTACACCACAGGAGAATCTTGATGGGTACAAAAAGTCCCGTGTAAATGACGTGACTTCTATTGGAAAAGTTAAACGATTCCTATTAATGCATGGAACTGGGGATGATAATGTCCATTTCCAGCACTCTTTAGTATTTTTAGATCAACTGAATCAAGCTAATATAGAAAATTATGATATACACATATTTCCTGACTCTGATCATGCAATCAAATACCATAATGCAAATGTTATTGTATATGACAAATTATTAGACTGGACTAGGAACGCTTTTACAGAAAGATTTTAAACCCCAAATAAACCTTCAATCAGCAAAGTGCAAGTACAAATGATCTCTATATATGTGTAAAATATATAAGTAACATGATATATTCTCCATGTTTAGCTATGTTAACATCACCATTTAGTGACATTTCTTATATACTTCTTTGCATTATGTGTTAGGCTTTCTTTTTTACAGTTGTTCCATCTTTATTTCTTCTGTTTCATTTCAACTTATATAAGAATTTTTTTTTGCTTTTACTTTTCTTTTATCTTCGTTAAAGTTCGAAACTTTTTTGATCTTAAAGTGTAAATAGTTAAAAAAATACAGAAGGAATGGTTGAAGAGATTGATTACAAAGATGATTTGTTCAGGCAACCACACCTAAAGAAGGACATTGCCCCCAATAAACTGTTTACCCAAGTATTTACAGACTATCAAGTAGGAAATGTTTGAACAGTTAGCCATTTTCACTCCCCAAGGTCAAGTAGTTTACGAATTCAACTGTTCTGGTAAAAAATTTGCTGCAACACAGATTAATGCTTTCTTAAATGCATTAATTATCTCTCCAGTGACAAACAAAGATACTATAAATGGAAAATATAGTCTTCTAAATGTTGTTGTAGACAATTCGAATACTACTACTAATAATTCCGGTTTTGGTAATAAACCTAATAGTCGATCATTTTGTACTATGTTCTATGTGAGCAAGCAACCTGATCTATATTTTGTTATAACTTATGCTGAACAAAGTTTACAGTTAAATCAAGAAGCTGAAGATACTTTAAATTTAACTTTGGCATTATGGGAATCATTAGATATTCCGTATAATATTTTTGAAAATATAAAAAATCAAAGAGATATCTTATACGATATAGAAGATGTGATTAACAAATTTGATACATACTTAAGAACCAAGTATGAAGAATCTGTTAAATATATTGTTAACAACGCAACCTTCAACGATGCCAACAAATCTAATAATACCCATAATAATAACATTAAGAACAAAAGACAACAACAACAACAGACGCCATCATCCGGAGGTAGAAAATGGGACCGAAATGGTGTGATTGAAGATACCTCCGTTTATGATCCTAGTGCATTAGATTTTTCTGAAATCAATAAATCTAGTGATGCTACTACAAAAAATAATCAAACTCAACAAAGGGAAATAATAAATATTAATAAGGACACCTTTGGTAATAGAACAGCAAACGGTGAGTTTTTAATTAAAGAAATAGATGATTTATTATCTTCTCAAAAAGAAACACATTCTAATAATACCAATAAACCTGGGAATAAATACACAGAAAAGGCTTTTAGCTTTTTACAAAGAAAATTCTTGGGTAATAAAACAGTTACTAAGGAAGATTTATTATCTGTACTAGATAAATTAAGACAAAAATTAGTCTCAAAAAATGTAGCACCTGAGGTGGCTGAATATTTGACAGAACAAGTAAGTAGAGACCTAATCGGATCTAAGACAGCAAATTGGACCTCTGTCGAAAGTACTGCCAGAGAATCACTATCAAGGACATTAACAAAGATTCTAACTCCTGGTGTTTCTGTTGATTTACTGCATGATATACAGAAGAAACTAAGCAAAACTGATAGTGATGGTAAAAAACAACCATATGTTTTTTCTATTGTTGGTGTCAATGGTGTCGGGAAATCAACAAACTTGTCCAAATTAGCCTTTTGGTTGTTACAAAATAATCTTCGTGTGTTAATTGTAGCATGTGATACTTTTAGATCCGGTGCTGTTGAGCAGTTAAGAGTGCATGTAGAAAACTTGGCTCAATTAACAGATGATTCACATGTAAGAGGCTCCAAGAATAGAAGAGGAAAGTCAGGTAACGATTATGTAGAATTATTTGAGGCTGGGTACGGTGGTACAGATTTAGTAACAAAGATTGCTAAACAAGCTATAAAATATGCACGTGACCAAAATTTCGATATTGTGTTAATGGATACTGCTGGTAGAAGACATAATGATGCAACTTTGATGTCTCCATTAAAAGCATTTGCAGAACAAGCTAAACCAGATAAAATAATTATGGTAGGTGAAGCATTAGTTGGTACAGACTCAGTACAGCAAGCAAAAAACTTCAATGCTGCATTTGGTAAAGTCAGAAATCTAGATTTCTTCATTATTTCAAAATGTGATACAGTTGGGGAAATGTTAGGTACAATGGTTAACATGGTATATGCAACAGGAATCCCAATCCTTTTTGTCGGGGTTGGCCAAACATATACAGATTTAAGAGCATTAAGTGTCAGTTGGGCAGTAAACACTCTAATGTCTTGATAGTATAATGATAAACTCCAATTCCTTTTTTTTATTATAACAAATATACATATAATGTATAGATGATATATACATATATATATATATAATGTAAAATCCTAACCTAAACATGACATATTATAGATAAACTTATCTACTAATCTTCTTCAATACCAAATATTTTAAATGAAGGTGAAAATTTAACGTGATCATGCACTGGTTCTATAGTCTCCACTTTAATCTCGGGCATATTGGGTTCCGGACCATTTTTAATGTTATCAAGAAAATCCTCCTCTTTATGACCTAAAATTGAATGGAGGAGAATCAAAGAACCCGGTTTAGATAGGACAAGACAATTTTCCGTACAATATGTACCTGCAACACAATCAGGACAACCATCTGAACATGGACATTCCTCTACCCTCTTTAAAGTTGCCTCCAAAATTTCATTGATGTTCTCAAACACTTTAATGGACAATCCTGATCCATATTCTCCACCTTTTGAATCATAAAACACTATTCTACCTGGACGTATTCTTTGAGTCTGTCTCTGTGCAAATTCTTTTTCAGGGGCTTTACATTCAGTTACAATTTCATCTACACCTGCCACTATAAACCGAGGAAATATCCCCATGATACCATGTTGTACTGCATGAATTGCACCGGCCAAATTTAATTCTTTATTTTTACAGAGTTCTAAAGCTCTTCTAGGTATATCTATCCATAATCCTTTCGAATAAAATACAATTGGATCATTATATGTCTCAATTGCATCAATAATTCTTTTATATTTGTCTACTTTAAAAAACCCAAATACGGTGATTGTTGTTTTTATTTTACCAAAATAAACTGGAGTATCACTATTTTTTAGAGGTCTTATTACCTCTACTAATTGTGGGTCAACATCAGTGAAATCCCTTTGTTGGGTAATCCAATCAACATTAACTCTTTGAACTTTCGCATATTTTTCATCAGGATTGAGTTCTTTCACTAAATATGGATAGCCTTGATGAATGAAAATACCACCATCATATAGTGTAAAGCTTGTTCTTTTAGTTTCAACCTCTTCTATTACAATATTTCTATTATTAGTTATATCTATAACAGCAAACATATCCTCATTTCCGCCTCTTAAAGAAATATTCTTTGAAGGCCATGGAAGGAAACTATTGCTAGCATGAAACCCTTCATCATTTTTAAATAGCTTCTCTTTGCAAATTTTGGTTAATAATACTTCATCAAAGTATTTTTTATCCCTTTCTATAATAATAGGTAACTCAAACGCTGCACATTGAAGATGTCCCTCAAGGACCAAAGGATTACTGAAGTCAAGGATAAGGTCTTGATAAGAATCACTATTATCAAAATCCAATAAAACTTCAGGATGTGCTACATAATGTTGATCAACGGGAGAATCACTTGCTACTACTAATGTTAAAGAATCATTATTTCTTCTTCCAGCTCTCCCACTCTGTTGATGGAAATTTGCCAAAGATATTGGGAATCCACACATCAACACCGCATCTAGACCACCAATGTCAATACCCAATTCTAATGCATTTGTAGAAATAACTGCTTTTAAGTTTCCATGGAACATTTCTCTTTCAATTTTACGTCTATCGCTTGGGGAATAACCACCTCTATATGCCATAACATCTGTAATTAAATCAGTTCTATTCAAATCCTCCAATCTAGTTCGTACTTCTTTCATCAATAATTCACAAACACGACGTACAGAACAAAACGCAATAGTTCTAACATTCTGAATTATTAATTGGACCAAAATTATTGCACTTTCTTTGATAAAATTTTCTCTCTTCCTAAGGTGTTGAGTTAAGATAGGTGGATTCCAAATAACAAGATTCTTAGGACCTCTTGGAGACCCATCTTCATGGATCAATTTTACTTGTGTAATACCAAAGATATCTTGCATATGTTTAATAGGTGATTTTAATGTTGCAGAACATGAAATAAATCTTAAATCTTTATTTTGATAATAAAGATCACATATTCTTAATAATCGTCTCATAACTAATGCCACATTCGATCCAAATAGCCCACGATATATATGTAGTTCATCTACTACCACAATCTTCAAATTATACAAGAAATGTTTCCAATTGATATGATTTGGTAAAATACTGGTATGAATCATATCTGGATTTGTAAAAATTACTCTTGCTTTTCGTCTAATCTCCCTTCTCATATTTTGTTCTGTATCACCATCATATGTGTCAATTCGAGTGTCAGCCAATTGTGGTATTTTAGATATAATTGCCTCAAAAGATCTTTTTTGATCTTGTGCTAATGCCTTTGTAGGGAAAATATACATAAACGTGGATTCTGAATCTTTCAGTAAAATATCTATAGCAGATAATTGATAAATGAGTGACTTCCCCGATGAAGTTGATGTTGTAATTATAACATTTTCTCCCCTATGAATTGAATTTAGTGCATCAGCTTGATGAGAATAGAATTTATCGTATGGTAAAGCCTGAAAGATTTCTGGTGCCAATTGAAATGACAATTCTCCGAGTTTCGAATCCTTAGAAGGAATAATAAAATTTTTCTTTATTTGACCATTGTAAGTATCCATATTCTTTAAACTATCTATTATATTTTTAATTAAAGGTCTCTTTAGTCCTGTGATTTCATCAACTAGAACACTGCTATCATCTTTCATTTTATCTTTTGAATCCTTTGAATTGATCATGGCTTCAATTGGATCAACATATTCGGGTTCCCTTGGTAAATATTTCATAGCCAATTTATTTAATTCAGATACTGGATCTAAATGTAGTTGTCTCTGTTTATCAACAAATTTTTTTAAAGAATCATTAAACTTCGCCGATCTCTTTTGAATCATCTTTCTCATTTCATCTAATGTATAAGTAGGTAAATGTATCTGTTTCTCTTTGCCAAAAGTTAAATTGACACTATCATCTCCATTCAAATTACTTTTTGTATCAGACGACCAAGAACGTTTCATGTTCCCATCAATAAATTCGAATATTAATAGCTGAGTAGATTTAACTGGATCTATTCCATTAGAACAATCTTTCAGTTTGAATATATCACCATCATTCTGCTGGTAACCACCACGATTGAAATCGAACATCTTTGTTTCAGTTTGAATTTGGTTTTCATCGATGTATTTAAATTCACAATCCCTGGGAATAATGGCTACAATCTTAGCTAGATCTAATTTTGAAACTTCCCTTTTTAGAACATTTTGTACAGGTCTTACTATAGTCTCAAACGTAGGTATAACATGCTTTCGACACATTAAAAAAGTGTAAATGGTGTTGACTCTAAAAAAAAGTTCTTTTAGTTCAGAAAATTCATCAGGAGTTTCACAAGCACCATCATCCAATTTTATTCTCTTGTTGGAGTGGGTATTATTATTATTACTATTATTATGACTTGTCATATCCATTCACCTATCGTTCTTCAATGAACAGGTCACACACTCCATTTCCTTTCTTAATCAAATAAGACAGATCCGAATTGACTGCAAACTATAGCAGGGATGGATACAACCGATAGATTAATAGCACTGTAACAAACTGACATTGGTCCATAGACAGTGTGCAGTTCTACAAATACAATCTTTGCCCAACTCAATCCAAACAACTTCAACAACAACTTTTAAATTGTTTGGCCAAGTCTCTTTTTCTTCTCTCTCTCTCTCAATCCAAGAAAACGAAAAGAACTTAAAACGAAAATTTCAAAAAAATCTGTTTAAGAACAGTTGTTAATAAAGATGAATAAATAAATAAACAAAATTAATAAATAATGAAGGTGATTGAAGGGGTGAATCAACCAAGGCTGATTGATATACGTGTGCTAAAGAGTAAGCAATACTATCCATCGTTAAAACAGTAATTGAAAGAGGCTGCTAGACAAACAGAAAATATTCAACATCAATATAACCTATTACGTACAACAATGTCTTTTTCATCTGAACAATTCGTTTCAAAATTAAAACAACTACAGGACACACAAGAATCTATATCATCCTCTTCTAAATGGTTATTATCGCAGTATAGGGATTCCGATTCCATTGCAGCCACATGGCAAAAATATGTGACTCAAAGGGATCTATCTGATAGAAACCGCCTTTTGGCTGTCTATTTAGTTAATCATGTGGTGCAACAGGGAAAAAGTCAAGGGATCAAACAATTCCAAGATGCTTTCTCTAAAGTGTTATTACAGACGTTACCTATAGTTTATTCACAATTCCCAAGTGATTTACAGGGGAAATTGAAAAGGGTGATCAATATTTGGAAACAAAGAAAAGTGTTTGATAAATCATACTTAGGAGAAATCGAAAGTAAATTGAAAGACATTGTGCCTAAAAATTCTAGCTCAATCTCCACAAACAGTGGTAAAAATATGTCTATCCCTTCTAATATACAACCTATTATTGAATTATACCAAAAATTGAAGAAAAATAAACATAATATACCTGCTTTAAAGTCTAGGTTCGATAATGCAATTAATGATTTAGACCCTAATAGTATTGTGTACGAGGCGAATTTCAATACTGTGACAAAGATTGCTAAAGTGACCCAAGATACTATAAAGGAATCAATGGACAATAGAGAAGAATTAATTAAATATTTACAGTCTTTACTAAATGAAGAAGAAAAGAAATTGGAACAAAATCGAGTATTATTAAATGAAATTGAATTTGCATTAGAATCAAAGGATCCAAAAAGAATCAAAAACAATGGTGGTTCTTTAGAGAATGGTGATTCTGATGTTCTTCCAACTTATGGAAAAAATGAAAGTGACAGTGATAGTGACAGTGACAATGATAACGATAGTGGTAGTGACAGAGAACATGTCCCTAGTGAGAAGGAACAAAATGATGAATTCAGTGTAATTAATAACAATGATTCACCAAATAATATTGCAATTGAAGGCAACAAGCGAGCTTCAGAAGAAATTTCAAGTATTAGTGATTCAAATGAACCATCAGAGAAGAAAATTAAAATCTCTAATGAAGACAACGAGAAAGAATACATCATTGAAGAAGTTCATGAGGACAACCAAGACACAACTAATAATACAACTGAAAATACTATAACAAGTAATATTCAAGATTTATTAAGTAGGTTGGCAAGTTGAGAAAAATAAGTTCTTGTTTGTTATAGTTATGAATATATATATCTATATATATAATTGTATAGGCATTATAATACCTATGAAGGATGTTATAAATGATTAATCTTTATTAATTGATACGAAAATTTCCAAAAGATAAATATACAGATTGAGTTTTGTAAAAGTAGTTTTAAGTTCTATTTCTTGAGAAAAAAAAACTGCCTAAAGGCTTGACAAAAGGGGTAACCAAGAAACAGTAAAAAAATAACACCAGTTGAGAATAGCAACTACTGTAGCTCAGATTTTCTTCAAGTATAACCTGGTTATTATTTAAATTCGATATGTCTTCTAGATACATTCAAGAAAGGCCAAATTTCGATATATCATATAAAAAATGACAATATATTCCAATAAAAATTAGTCAAATATGCAATTTCTGACTCAACATTCTTTATTGAATAAAATAGAAAGCCAAACCTATATGAACTAGTTTCATTTAGTAGTTACACTTAAAATAATATTTTAAAGAATTATCATATAATCTGTGTGTCATTTGCTGGAAAAAACCCAAATGTTTTTAAAGTAAAAGAAAAGTAAGTTCAATAGTTAGAATCGGAGATTGGAGTTGATAAATTTCTAACAAAATGTTTCCAGATATTTTTCCAATATCATATTTAAGTATATGGAGTGTAAAGGCTAAAACAGATTTTCTGTTTGCACCCAAATATGTTAGATAACTAGATCTCTGGATTCTTAATAATCTATACAAAAGAATATACATAACTCTGTAATTCATATAGATTTTAACAGAGGCGATTACCATTTAGTTTCTAATTTCTTTTAAATGTTCTTTTTTGCATTTATTTTTATAAAATATCACTACATGTTACAGTAATGCCTAAAAAAAACCTCTACAAATATTATTTTATGTTTAATATCAATTTATAGTAGGTGGTTCTAAACCCTACTGTCCATATAGAAGAGTTGCTTTTTTTTAAACTTGTATACCCACTAATTATCTATTGAGAATTAACTTCTGTATGCATTGGCTAAAACAAATACATTCTCAATTGTATTCTAAAGTTCTTCGCCTTTCTTCATTATGCCCTATATAGAAGTAATAATATACAAAATGTGTATATAATATAAAAGTTTGTTATGAGAATGTCATTAGCTTTATATATATGTTGATATTGAGTCATTCTCCTCTAATGAATGACAAAATATTTACCAAATAATTTCATCTGCATTTAGTGATATGTAAATGACAAATAGTCTGCTTATTATTATCTCTTGTCTTCTAAAATCACCATGTTTCATCTATTTCATTCTAGAACACCATATTTCGGCAAAGTGGATAAAATAATGAACTCACAATATGAATAGAAAAATAAGACACTTAAGTACGTAAATTATCGATACATATGATTGCATAATTGAAGTAAATTAAAAAAATTAATTATAGAAACAACTGAAAATCTTTACAGAATTCAATTAAGAAAACTAGCAACCCACAAGTATATATAAAGGATAAGTATCTTAGCCGTCAAAATTTTATTTATGTCTATTTTACAGTTGTACATATTTTTATTGTGTAACATGAAAAGAAAAAACAATAACTGTTTTACTTTTCTATGTAAAAGGACATTGTATTGAATTGTTATTAACCTATCTATCCATTCAATAGCTTATTTAAGTATGCAATTTTACAAACGTAAGTATGTAGTGATGTAAATGGTACTTTAATGTGCTACTTAGTCGGGAAGCGCAGTGGACATCTAACCGATATTCTAATAGTTCGAAGACAGTAATTATTACAAACGGTAAATTAATTACTATGCGTTCTCAATAGCTAATATATTAAACGGCTATTCTATTTATCTATATCGAGCTAAAGCTTATTGTTGTTATAGTATATATATATAAATATTATAGATAAGAAAGAGTTATGGAAGATAGATCATCATCTTCATAATGGGTTGTCCTTTTATATGTTTCTGAAACTTGGTCAACAATTTAATTTGATATAGGGGTGAATCAGTGATTCACACCCCAATTGTTAATTGTAATAATTTGACGGAACTTCATGGAACATTTTAGACAATAGGTTTCGGTGGCGCAGCACTATCTCGATGGTGGTGACATCATATTATACAACTGTGTAATGTTGTAGTTTGGATGAAGAATTTAACAAATTAATGACGCTATCGAACGGATAGGAACACAATGACAATGAAACAAATATACTATCGAACGGACAGTGAGTGCAATAATAAATATATATAAAGACGTTATATATGAGGAAATTAGACAATTATTGCTTATTTTATTTTTTCTTATATAATACTCTATATACACTATAGATCACACAAAAATACAATTTTTGGATGCTGAGATAACAGCCTTTTATATATAAATCTTGGATTGCTATTTTTTTCTCAATTGGATTATGTAATGCTTGTCAATAGTTCTAATGATTTCCTATTTTCAATTAACCTAATTGCGCATTATGCTCATAACTAATTATGCCTGAAATATCTTTGTATGTTATTCACTTACAGGGCACCTTATTTTATTCACTTAAGCGTCTCTTATCTTATTTACTTAAGCGTCTCTTATCTTATTCACTTACCGGGCTCTTTATTTTATTCACTTAAAATTCTTACCTGGAATTTTTAACAAACCCTAAATTCTATCACCCAAACCATAACAATTTATTGACAAACATCGTAAAACCCTAATTACCATTTCTTAAACCCTAACAACTTTTTATTTTAACCCTAATATCTCAGTTAGTTCACAACATGTAATGTTGTATAGTGGAACGTTGCTGACAAATATTTTTGTCCGAAGTTATTGAAAAATATTCCGTCCGAAATTATTGACAATTGTATTTTGTCCGAAGTCGCTGATAGCTGTGTTTTTCTAAGTCGCTGACAAATGTATTTTTCCAAAGTTGCTGACAAATCTGATTTTCTATAGTGGTTGATAAAAAGATGCTGACAAATACAAAATAATAAACGCCACCGTATTACCTAATGCAATTACCACTATATACAACATGTGCTG
>JAJLYH010000098.1:0-50035 GCA_030571675.1 Arxiozyma telluris | reverse complement strand
GTGTCTCTTATCTTATTCACTTACCGGGCTCTTTATTTTATTCACTTAAAATTCTTACCTGGAATTTTCAACAAACCCTAAATTCTATCACCCAAACCATAACAATTTATTGACAAACATCGTAAAACCCTAATTATCATTTCTTAAACCCTAACAACTTTTTAATTTAACCCTAATATCTCAGTTAGTTCACAACATTGATGTGGAATATCGGGGTTGGTGTAGACTAAATTATAATATGATATTAAAAATATATAGAAAAGGTTAGGGTTAATCCTTGTCTACTGTAATTATATACTGGCTTATTTGCCTGTTGGTTTCTTCTTCGTTTTCTATATAAATCATATATTATATATTACATAGGAAAATTATAAGTAAACAAAATTCTTATAAACTCACAAACTCGTGAATCTACTCGGAGATCTTGCCTACTTATATATGTCGCATGTAAATCAGAAATGTCGAGTAAAAAACTTGTCCCAATGATTGTATCACTATGAGGCGTCCCTCGATGCAATGTAGAATTGCCCATGAGTCTTACTAACGTGGAAACACGTTCTTCCAGTTACAATAACAAACTTGATAGCCGAAAGGCTCTTGCAACTAGGATAACACTAACACATTGGACAGATATTGTTTCATTGTTTCATAATCTATTTTAATCTCGACTTCTTTTGATACATTTGACCATAGTAGAACACCAATACAGTTAGATTTTTTTTCTCGACGACCCTTATCACTTGCCATCACTTTTAAATTTATTGTTACCTAGTTAGTGGTTCTATTATGTTGTCCTTTTCTTATCACATGTAGTTACTTTTTATTCCCCTGATTGCTAGTTGTTAATTTCAATTTTTTTTGTTTTTTCTTATCGCTCTACCCTACTGGTGGTTTTCAACTTTGACTTAACTTCTTTTTCTCTCTTTCCAGATTGTAAGACATAAACTCTCATTTGAACCCTGTGTGACATTTTAGGGTTAACTATCTTTCACCTATATAACTAACTTGGAGTCGGTGAGTTCTACTACATATGTTACAATTTTTATGGTAAAGTGAAGTGGTAAGTAACCTAAAGCAATATATAAAAGGAAGTGCGGACTCGATATTTTACGGATATTTATTGAATTTCGAAGATAGTAATTGTTACAAACCGTAAATCAATTTCTAATCGATCTTATATAAACAATTTATTATTCTTATTTTTCTTGTGTATATAATGATATATAGAAGAAGAATTACGGAAGGTCAAGCATCCTTCAAATATGGTGTCTTTATATATGTTTCTAAAACTTAGACAAACTTATATAATTCAGTGAGTTGTTTGGAAGACTATTGATTTTACACCATGATCATCGATTATGTAATTTAGTAGGACCTCAAGAAATATTTAAGACAATAACTAGGGGTAAGATGAATCACAGGTGCAATAAAAATAATATTTAGGAGTAAATGAGGATTAATAGCAAGGTGCAATTTGAGCGGATACACTGTTTATTATACAATAATATTTGTTGTAGTTTGGACTTAAA
This sequence comes from Arxiozyma telluris, assembly GCA_030571675.1. Lineage (NCBI taxonomy): Eukaryota > Fungi > Ascomycota > Saccharomycetes > Saccharomycetales > Saccharomycetaceae > Arxiozyma > Arxiozyma telluris. The sequence continues at coordinate 48,506 of JAJLYH010000098.1, read as the reverse complement.
AAACCTGGTTAAGTATACTATTGAACAGAGAGATAGGGCGATAATAAATATATATATAGATGATATATAGGACATTAAAGCGATTATTGTTTGTTCTATTTTTCTTACACAATAAAAATATATACAACTATAAAACAATGTCAATTACATTTTTAAATATTAGGATAGTGGTCCCTTTATATATAAAAATCGCTGGTTAATAATTTTCTTAATCGAATTCTGTAATAATTGCTAATAGCTCTTATTATTTCCTTGTTTAATAACTCAAATATGTATATATATCTTCATTACAGGACAACTATGCACTTAAGCAACAAACTCACTAGAATTTTAGTTTATAGTTGGTTATTTGTCTTCCCTCTGGATGAAGAGGTTTTGTACATATATCATTTCTCATATATTGGGTTATGATGTTATGAACTATAATGGTTATCTACACTAATATTTATTTTAAAGTGTAATTCTAATATACCGTAATTAAAAGTAAAAGGTTTTCCTCCTTGATCTTCTTTTGGGGGATAAACAAAATATAGACATATATACAAAGTACATAAATTGATATAGTACAACTTTTTAACACAGATTGGAAGTATATGAGTAAAATTACTCAGTTATGTATTTTCTATTCTCAGTTAATGTACTTCTATAAGACATCTTGTTAGTATAGTTTGTGCATTAGGTACATTCCTGAGTAAATGAATCCCTCATTTCAATCAAAGTGGAATTATTTTACAAAATTAAGAATAAAGATTTTTTTTTCTAATAAAAATGTATTTAGAGAAACTTAACACAACTATTATTAACTTCAAGATTACTCGTAAAAGACACTTTACAAATGAGAAGTCTTTTATTTAGAGGATCAAAGTTCTTATTAAGTAGAAAAAAAGGAAAAAACTAATTTTCGAATATATTAAGTAAACTAATTAATTGTGATTTCTAATATTGTTTGTTTAACCAAAAACTAGAGAACACTACTTTAGTTAAATGATATTTGCACCCCTTATCTTACGTTTATATCCTCCCTAGCTTACCATTGTGTTATATCTCCAATAAATAAAAAATCCTTCCACTATTAATGTAGCTAAAGTTTCTACTTTATATATATTATCATATCTCAAAATAAAGTAAAAAAAACAAACCGATTTCTAATTCTATTTCTTACAAGACAGATAATTATTAGACATAAAACTTTTAATATTATAATTTTGACCTTAAAAATAGTCGAAATATAATTACATAAATTTTCTATTAAAAAGCAAAATATTATGTAAATATTGGGTTTATATATCTTGTTATTTATAATTCCTAAAAAGAAAAAACAACTGCAATAAGTGTTAAATTTTCGTTTTGCTGGAAATATCGGACGAAGTTACACACTCAAATACAACGATGATTGGATATAAATCAATAGGCATTATTAATATTAAAACCGATAAAATACAAACTTGTACATAACTATATGAGAGTAGATTGTTTGTCCTACAATAAAATTATATAAGACAAGGACAAGAAGGTAAAGAACAAATTATTATAATTTCTCTCTAAACATCTTAAGTAATATTTTTTTTTTAAGTATATATTTATTTTATACTTTATATAAGAAACCGAAGAATTGTAATAATAATAAATACACTAATAAATTCACTATTTAATCATGACCACTAGCTTCAGTAACATCTTAGGCGCATCTTCCTATGACGTTTATAAAAATCCTATTACCAATACTCTTTTTTATAGTTTTATTTGACCATTAACTGAACAATAAATTGACCAATTACATTATAAGAGACAAGTACCATGAAATTTTTGAAGTAGCGATAATTATAATTATATTTAGGAGCGAGAAGAAAAAAACAGGTAAAAATTCATTTTACTTCTAAAAAAAGCCTCAAAATCAACATACTCCAAATTCAAATGATTCATCTGCTCTTGCACAACAAGAAATTGAAATGTCTTTCTTTTTATGAGCAATATACAGACAATAACTAAGTCATATTTATGTGATTCACTTTGATTGTCTAAGTATACATATTCAAGGAATATCGCCTGTATTAATTTATTATTATGACAACAATATATATGCATATTAAAGGCTTCTTTTTTTAAAACCTACTTGGGTTGTTCCCAAATCACAGTTGTAAATAAATCACAAGTATATATACTAGTAATATATGTAATTATTATGGTCATTTTTTCAAAGATATTTTTTCATCTTTTGATTTCATAGACCTATAAACCCAAAACAATATATTTTCGTTATTCCAAGACGGCCTAATGAAATAAAATTTTAGCATCACTAAGCCTTTATATTCTTATCCATAAATATAGAGTACTCTTCTATACTACAAAACAACACACTGCACTATGCTACATATTCGATCATTATATTGAAATATCCACTTGTGACGTACGTAATGACATGAGAATTCTATTCCAGATTTTTTTTTAATTCACAAATTTTTTTTTTCTTTTTGAAAATTTCTTACTCGAAGTAATTAACAAGCAACAGTAATAGTAATAGTGAGGTGAAGAGACCTTTCTGATCTACAGTGATTTATTTATTACAGTAAGGTCAAGAATTTCAACCCTATAAGTGTAGCCGTGATCAAGAATTTGATTAGAGGTATATCCTTGTTCAATTGGTATCCCACAACTTTTAAAAAAAATAGTGCATAATAAAGTTATAAACATACATATCTATATATAAGTCACAGAAAAATGGCTAAGGAAGGCAAAGAATCTAAATCAGAAGACAATTATGAGGCCAGAATGTCAGCTGTCTTACCATTTGCTACTCCATTAGCTTCCAAGAAACTAAATAAGAAGATCTTAAAAACTGTCAAAAAAGCATCGAAAGCCAAAAATGTTAAAAGAGGTGTGAAAGAAGTTGTTAAGGCTTTAAGAAAGGGTGACAAGGGTCTAGTTGTTATTGCTGGTGATATCTACCCCGCTGATGTCATTTCCCATATTCCAGTTCTTTGTGAAGATCATTCTGTCCCATATATTTTCATACCATCTAAGCAAGACTTGGGTTCCGCTGGTGCTACAAAGAGACCTACATCCGTGGTCTTTATCGTCCCAGGTAGTAACAAGAAGAAGGATGGTAAGGGTAAGGAAGACGAATACAAGGATGCATTCAATGATGTTGTGAAGGAAGTCAAGGCTTTATGAATAATTTTTTGTGTAATTATTTATTTTGTTAATGAGATTTTTTTTTATTGCAATATTAACAATAACCATATATAAATGTATATTATCCAATCAATACTAGATTAAGAAACAGTTGTTAAAATCTTTACACTTTATATATTTCAAGAGATGAGAGGACAGAGATTCTTTTACAATTATGATTGTTTGGTCTCTTCCTCTCTTTTTCTATGTAGAATGACAATTAAACATCTTGAATTTTTCGATAACTTTAAAACCATAAAAAATAGATAGTAAGAGAAATTGAATACATTTAAAACTATACATAACATACTTATATACAGAATTTTAATCATCTTTAGTGACCTATTTACTCTGTTTTCTCATCTCATCAGATACTATACTAACAAAGAAGTATTACAGTTTTATTTGTGTGTTTAAATCTTTTTATTTATTATGTCTAATAGAAAGAGATCCTATGCAAGCGATAAACCACATAATTGGGCCCCGCATCCTGTAAAAAGATTTAAAAAATTCTACAGCCCTACTCCCAATATTAACAACAATATTGTATTTGATAAATTTGAATCACCAGATATATGGAGGAATTTAGATAGAATCAAAAAAAATAGATCAAATTCAGATAAAATCATTAAAAACAGTATAATATTCATTGATCCACCTCAGACTAATGCTATCAAAGATGCAATAAATTTTTTATTCCAATATATTTCCCCTTCAAAGTTACATTATTCTAAGACCAAAGAGCGGTACTATATCACTCTTGAAAAGTTTACTTTATTAGACTGTTGTCTTGTTATACCTATCTTATTATCAAATAAGGATAAAATATGGATACAACCATATAATAAAGATTTTATACAGATATCAAAAGATCTTCATTTAAGTGGTTCAATATTTGTCCCGCAAAATTGTTATTGGATGAAAGATGATATGGTTAAAGAATCCCTTCTAACTCCCACAAATTTTGTCGTACAGGAATCGAAAATCACTCAATTGGCAAGTTTTAGAAAATTTTACTTAAAGTTACATAATGGTGCCAGTTTGACATATTTTATAAATGGTATTGTAGATTTCATTTCTTCTTTAAAATTTGGTAAAAACCCTCCTAATAGTATCAAAAAACAATTTGAGATAATTTTAAATAGTTACTATAATAATGTAAATCGTCATATTATGGAGACATCATTAATTGGGAATGCACTTTTTGATATTGTTAGAGTAAAGAATCAAAACATGCCTTTAATAAAAAGTACGAAAGAATCTATCAATGAATATATCAATCAACTTATTGCTATCAATAAGATAGATACGGGTAATGAAGATACAAATACTCAAACTTCTGTAAAAAATACCACAAATCATACTAAGAACGTAAAATATGACAATCAAGAACAAACCAACTTGAAAAGAACCAATTCAATAGTTATTAATGGAGCTTCCAGTAAAAACTATTCTATGCAGAAAAAGGATGTCCCTAAACTATCGGATCAAAAGGATATATCTCAAATGAAACCAAAATACATGAGTAATGATGATATTAAACAATATTGTATTTGTACTGTAAGAGCATCATTAGATGCAGTCAAGAAAATGGCTTCCGATACAATCTTTAAAGTGTATATTAAATGTCCAAAACAAACCTATGCAGAAAAAATAAATCAGAATCTAGATAGTATTAGGTCAAAGACTAATTGTAATGTAGTGATATTGCATATCAACAATATACCTGAGTCAAGAGAATGGTTTAATTCTTTAAACATGAACAAGTACACTTCTATTAGCGATCCGCCACCAACGACAACTAAAGTAGTTAGTATTGGGGGGATTGGCGAATACATAGATCAAGCATTAGAAATGATTATGAAAATATTACAAGCATAAAATGTAAATCATTGCATATATATATCCGTGACTCTCTTACCACTCATTTCCTATATCGTCTACAATATTAAAACGTTATATATTTATATAGACACCTATCTGACAATTTAATTATCTACTTCTTCACATCCATAATCAATTATTCAATTAAGCAATTAACCAATCGACTAGACAGTCAATGTCTAATCCCTCCCTCCTTCCTTATCATATAAATACCATCATATACACCCATAATATAATGATTCAATCAATTTAAAGGAGTAATTTCCCTAATCGGTGAAAATTTCAAACCTTTAGAAGGAAGAAAGAAATGACAAAAGCAAACCGATGCCCACGGAACAAAAAATAAAATTCAGATAAAAGTAGACTATTACACACACTAAAGATTTCCAGTCCTCTGGTCTTACTTTAGGTTGCTTACCACTATCAAATAAATTTATTTACAGTAGTACAGTATCAAGACAAAGTATATATGTGAGATGAATCAATTTAGCTACAGATCATTCGAATATTCTGTCTTTTATTAATATCTCTCCACGTATTAATTTTATTATTACTATAATTGCTTCTTACAAAGTCATCATTAGAAAATTCCAAATAATCGAATTAAAATCAAAATTCAATGTTTACTGGAGCCTTCAATAATAAAACAAAGAGACGATCGTTCTTCCTCTTTGGAAATGAAACTAAGAATGGTAGTTTGCCTAGTAAAGCGAAGGAAAAAAATTTAAAGTCTTCTATCATATCTAATAGTAATAAACAATCATCTAATAAGAGTCATAATGCTTCCTTTCCGCAGCCATTATCTAAATCACAACTAAAAAATATGGAACCTTTATTTGAAAACACCATACCAAGGAATGATGACACTCCATCTAAGAATTCGAATCAAGCAACCATCACTACTTCCAATAGTCCAATAACTGGATTAAATACTGTAAAAAAAAATAAAATCAGGCGTCCTCCTCCACCTGACTTTGATATGGAGAAAATATCACAACCTCTTCCACAAAAATCTAATATAGCAAATGTCGCTGCATCTGAATTCTTAAATAATGCTTCGGACAGCAATAACAACAATATTAACAATATTAGTGATCTAACAAAAAATGATTCATTGTATTCAATCCCATTGAACATGTCTAAAGAGTTGTCCACTAATTCTTGTGTTGCTGAGAATAGACCAATAGATACCTATGAAAAAAGTAAGTCCTTTAATATAAAGTCAGAATCAGATGACATATCCTCTGAAGATAAATCTATAAGGTCAAGTGTTGGCAGCAAACAACATAGAAGACAAAGATCTAACGCAGAAGAACTTGTGAACGATATTGATACATACATTAAGGAATATCAAAAGGAATCCAATATCATAGACAATTTCCAATATGATGAAGATTTACATATCCAAAAGACTGACCAAGATTATGAAAACTTATATTCATATTGTAATAGAGATTTACAAAATAAATTGGGTATTGAGCCAATAACAACTACTTTTGACCATTTAAATATATCTGAACATTCTAACTTAGAAACCCCCATATTAAATGTTAGTCCATTGAATCTTGTAAACAATTCAAATGTTACACCTACATCTTTAAAAAATCCACTAACAATTAAAAATGCGAGTTCGAATGATCTAACTTCTTTTGATGATGCTAATAATTCTAGTAGTGATTTTTCTTTCAATAATTCTCTTTCAGGTAAGAAAGACATAGAGAATGAATTCAGTTATCAAGAAAACACGCACATAAACTCTATTGTACAGAAGAATTCTTATAATCCATTCTTTAATATGACTGATCCATCAACCTCCACTATTCATATATCACAAAATAATACATCTAGTGATGTTGAATCAAATCATAATATAAGTAAATCTTTGTCCTATATAGGGACTGATTCGTCAGATAGTCGTACTAATATTCAACAGATACAAAATGGAGGTTATAATATGACCTCTTCAAACAATATAGTTCTTCAAAGTGAAAAACCACGTGGGAAATTGAGAGTAGCAAATGAAGATCATCCAATATTTTTTATTAAGGATGATACATCAACAACAGACACAGATACTAATACAGTACAGTCAACAGATATGGAAAGCGAAGATGACGAAAACTATACAAATTCAGATTCCGGGAATGATATAATTAACAGTACTAATGAATATAATGATGACACAAGCCTATTTGACCTTTCTAATACCTTATCAACTGAACTAAACCCATTTCAATCTAATTCTGGTGGTGTTGCTAATCCAACTTTGACCTATGAACTGAATACCAAATCTGAAATATCAACTATAAACAGTGGCGCTAAAAGTGTCAATGGGATACAATCGATTTCAGGACATTCATCAAGATCACCTGAACGTATCTCTAAATTAGTATCAAGTTATGTGGAAGAGTTAAGACTCAAATATTTTCAAACATCGAATTTCTTAGAGGCCCCTCCTAACCTTCCCTTAGCTTTAAAACAAAAGAATAATTTAATCCAGCCGAAAAATATTAAAGTTAAAATTAGAACTAATACAAAACAAGTTGGTATTAAACACGGCAGAGTTAAACAAAAATTGTTGTCACTAGAAACAACAATCGATGACAATAAAAACACTGGTAATAAAAGAGAAAGGACTAGTACATTTGTAGATCACACAAAAGAGTTTCATAAATTCTTCAATAAAGAAAATCAACAATCGGAAAATCATGACAACAAGGACCAATTAGTTGATTCAGACTCGGACTATCTAAATGATATTCCAGGTGATGAAGCTTACAATAGTGATGATATTTTGGCTCCATTGAGAGAGAAAAAGGATTCTGAAAATTCTGTTTCAAGAAGTGGTACCGTTGTAAGTTATTATACCCGATCAAAGAACCGTATTTTAAAACAGACAGGTGATATGCCTAATCTTCCAAACAATATTTATTCCAATAATAATCAGTCAGGAGTTTCAAGCTCAAGAACTTCATCGTTTAAAAATGGAAGAACAAGATCCGGATCTATTGCTAGTATGAGTACTCAAGCTCTTGCAAACAAGGTTTCTGGATCCATGGGATTGCATGTCACTAACCCAGATTCTGGGTCTGATGGGTAAAGTTTCAATACTTATGCTAAATCTATTTTATTAATATTATTTTGTACCTTGAATCGGGATCCACAGTACTTTATTCCAATCTACGCAGATAATATTTTCAGCTACATAATTCATAGATTGTATGAACATAAAAGTATTTGCATACGCACACATATATATACATATATATTTATATGTAATTTTATCAAGAGACACTGTAACAATAAATATACGAATTGAATTTTAAAAATATTTTTTTGTACTGTTAATGATGTTGTACTACTCATTCAAAACACACAAATACCTCTTAATACCACTGGTAATATCTTGTGCAATAGTAAATGTTTATTGGCATTCATCACCCCCTTTCCATACTGTCAACTATGATTAGAACTGTAAATAGTAAGACTTACAAGTCTACTGTAATGTTAGTATAAAGTTACCCGTCTTTTAACTCCTTTTTTTTTAAATTATTTTCTTTCCTTTTTTGATTTAGAAGAGGAAGCTGAAAAATCAACCTTAGAGTAAACTTATTTCCTCTACTCTAGAAGAAAGAAGCATTTACAGTTCTAGGTATACAAGGGTATACCACACCTAGGACATAAAAAACCGAGTTACCAACTAAACAATTGGTTCCCTATTTGAATATATTGTGTAGTTGCTGAAACATTATAGAAAAAGCTGTTCTAACCATGTCAGGCAAGGAGCCAGCGTACAGTTTAGTTGTTTATCCCTCGCCAAACAAAGAGATAAACACTGTTGCTAGTTTTCAAAAATCCCTCGAAAATGGTAACGATGAGGAGAAAATAAGAACTATGAAGGATATTTTAGTTACTATGTTGGAAGGTAACCCATTACCAGATTTATTGATGCATATTATTAGATTTGTTATGCCTTCAAAGGACAAAAGATTAAAAAAATTACTATATTTTTATTGGGAAATTGTCCCCAAATTAGATGAAAATGGTAAGTTAAGACACGAAATGATTTTAGTATGTAATGCTATCCAACATGATCTACAACATCCAAATGAATATATTAGAGGTAGCACCTTAAGATTCTTAACTAAATTAAAAGAGGCAGAATTATTAGAACAGATGGTTCCTTCTGTTTTACAATGTTTAGAGTACCGTCATGCCTATGTTCGAAAATACGCTATTCTAGCTGTGTTATCCATTTACAAAGTTAGTGAGCATTTATTACCTGATGCTAAAGAAATCATTCATACATTCTTATCAGCCGAAACTGATCCGATTTGTAAAAGAAATGCATTTTTAGGTCTCTGCGAATTAGATCGTGAATTGGCGTTACAATTTTTAGAGGAAAATGTAGCAAACATTGACTCTTTAGATCCTTTATTACAGGTGGCCTTTGTTGATTTTATTAGAAAGGATGCTACTCAGACACCATCTTTGGTAAATCAATATATCGATTTGTTATTGGACCTTTTAGTCTCTACTACATATCCGGAAGTTGTCTTTGAAACTGCTCTAACTTTATCAACCTTATCATCAAATCAAAGCATTTTAGTCAAGACATGTACTAAACTAATTGATCTTGCAGTCAAAGTTTCTGACAATAATGTCAAATTGATTGTTTTAGACAGAATTAGAGATATTAATGATAAGAGTCCGGGTGCTTTAGAAGAATTAACTTTAGATATCTTACGTGTTTTGAATACTGAAGATATTGATGTCCGTGAAAAAGTGCTAAGTATTTGTATGGATCTTGCATCTTCAAAGAATGTCGAAGATGTTGTCCAATTGTTGAAGAAAGAGCTTCAAACTACTGTTAATAATGTCGATAAGGAACGTTCTGCTCAATACAGACAGCTATTAATCAAGACTATTCGTTCTGTTGCAGTTACTTATATTGACATGGCTGCTAGTGTGGTTTCACTATTATTAGATTTTATTGGTGAGTTAAATTCAATTGCTGCTACTGGTGTCATATCTTTTATTAAAGAGGTTATTGAAAGGTATCCACAATTGAAATCCGATATTTTGAATCATTTATTGAATGCTTTAGAGAACGTCAAATCAGCTAAGGCATACCGTGCTGCATTATGGATTCTAGGTGAATTTTCAGAGTCAAATGAAGATATTCAAAACTCTTGGAAACATATACGTTTCAGTGTGGGTGAGGTCCCAATTTTACAAGCAGAGTTAAGAAAATTAACCCAAAATACAGAAAGTGAAGAAAAGGATGGAGAAGAAAAGGGTGCATCAACAAAAGAAACCAAGAAAAATACTGGTCCAATTATTTTACCAGATGGTACTTACGCAATGGAAAGCTCCTTTGATACAGTCAAAAAAAATGCTGGTTCTGATGAAATTAATGGGGAAAACATTCCACCAATGCGTCGTTTCATCTTGAAAGGTGATTTCTACACATCTTCAGTCTTGGCCAATACCATTTTAAAATTAGTATTAAAATTTGAAAAAGTTTCAAATGATATTAGCATTACCAATGCACTAAAAGCAGAGGCTTTGTTAATCATGGTTAGTATTGTTAGATACGGCCAAAGTGATTTAGCTGAAAAGAAGATTGATGAAGATTCAGAAGAAAGACTTTTGACTAGTATCTCTATTTTAATGGATGAGTCTAATGAGAAAGAAAGTATCAAAGAAAATGAATTATTGAATATGATATTCTTAGATGCTACCAGATCGACATTCAAGCAACAAATCTCATTAGTTAAATCTAAAAACCAAAAGAAATTTATTCAAGATTTGAATAAAAATGCTACAATTATCGAAAGTGCAATTTCATTTAGACAATTATCTGGGTCTGATGTTATTAATGAAGATAAAGATAGTATTAAGAAAGACTTGGAGTTGGCGCTTAAAGGTGAAAACAACATTTCTTCTCAATCTTCTTCTAAATCTTCCTTAAAGAAGATCGTTCAATTAACAGGTTTTTCCGATCCTGTATATGCAGAGGCCTATATCAAGAATAATCAGTTTGATGTTGTATTAGATGTATTATTGGTTAATCAGACTAAGGAGACTTTGAAAAACTTGCATGTTCAATTTGCCACATTAGGTGACCTAAAGATTATTGATAATCCACCAAAGGCTAATGTTGTCCCACATGGTTTCCATAGATTAACCGTTACTGTCAAAGTTTCTTCCGCTGACACAGGTGTTATTTTTGGGAACATCATATACGATGGTGCACACGGTGAAGATGCTCGTTATGTAATTATGAATGATTTACATGTTGATATTATGGATTACATTAAACCAGCGATCACAGACGATGAAAATTTCCGTACAATGTGGAATGAATTTGAATGGGAAAACAAAATTTCTGTCAAATCCCACCTGTCCTCGTTACATGATTATTTAGATACTTTAACTAAGGGAACAAATATGGGCATTTTGACACCAAAAGAATCATTAGGCGAAAAAGGTTGTAGATTCTTAAGTTGTAACCTATACGCTAAATCATCATTTGGTGAAGATGCTCTAGCCAACTTGTGTATTGAAAGAGACCCTGTTACTGAGAATATTATTGGGTACGTGCGTATCCGTTCTAAGGGTCAAGGTTTAGCTTTGTCCTTGGGTGATAGAGTTGCTATGATATCAAAACAAACCAATAAAGTGAAAATCACCCGTGTTTGACTACATTAGTTTCCTTTTTATAAAATATCTTGACATTATTCCTTTTATTTCTTTTTTTATTGGTTTATTATTGAATGAAAATAGTATATCTATATAAATAATCAGTTAAATATATTTAGTGTATAATAAAAAGTCAAATGGTAACAATATAAGAAGTATACATTCTATTAGAAAAATATTCTCCTATTCGGATTTTGAATATATTAAGGGTTATTTACAGACTTATTGAAACAGGTATATATATATGTATGTATGTATGTAAATGTAGTTACTAGTTTTGAAGGTTTGTTTTTCTTTTAAGCTGTCTTTTCAGAAGGATTAATGTCAAATGGTAATTGGAATGCACTAATCAAAGTTCTAGCTCTTTCATCTGTTTCAGCATCAGTATTTATGGTTATATGGAACCCAAATGTTCTTGGCCAAAGATCTTGGTTAGCATCAATTTCAGGGAAAAATTTGACATCATTGGGAGTAAGACCCAACGATATATTACCCATAGAATCACCTGAAGTAATTTTAATACCTCTATATTGTCTAATTCTTGGAAGAACAATTTCTGATAATGTAGCTAAGAATTGATGCATCGGTAGCCCAGTCAATTTGACTTTTGCACCCATTTGACGACCTGATCTAATCTTCCAATTTGGGACATTTGATTTAGAATATATAACGGACGGCTTACAACCTGTTATCTGTTGTAATTGTAAACTTGCACTAATTGCATGTAATTCATTGTCTCTAGCATCCGAAACGTAACAATTTAACACAATACTTTTTATAGATGGAATGTTGTTCCAAATGATAGGATGAATATCAGGACGTTGTCCCTCTGGTCCTTGTGGTTTTCTTAAAGGTCTATTGACGTGGTATGGTGATTTAGCAACGTCCCACGTACGTTTCTTTTGACCCCTTTCGGTGTTTGCTTCATGTTGATAATTGATTAGAAGTAAATCAGATTGTAATGTATTTAAATAATGTTCTTGCAATCTATCTTGATGAGTATTCTTGGGCCGGTATGATGGCGACCTAATGTCATCCTTGTCATATTTTAATTCAGGGAATCTTGGCGACAATTTAGATTTATCAATTTTAACCAAATGATGTACTGGTGGTACTAAGGAACACCCAGGTCTTCCCTTTATAATTGCCGAAGAAGTGAATCCTCTTGTCAATGTGTTATATTTGATAGTAGAACAGTTTTTAAACATTTAGGAAATGTCAATTTTAGTTATTTAGAGAGACACGAAGTTGAATAAATAAGGGCGTGAGAATGACAAAGATCTAATAAGTCCGTAGACAATTTCAATTGTTGTTCTATCAATAACAAATCTAGTCCGCTTTCTCCTCGGTAAACAAGTTTATTTGTTGTTATTAGATGGAGAACTCTTTTTATTGGGTTTCTTCAACATGTTAGAGAGATCGAGGGAGAAAGGAGGAATCTTAACTTCTTTAAATCCACATGTAGTAGCTATTTTTCATTTTTCATTTGTCTTTCTTTCTTTTTTTTTTATTTTTCATGAACGATTTCGTGTAGTGTGACAAAAAAACGTTTCAGTCCTTTATAAATTATTTTCAGAGTCCGTGTTTCTGTTTTTTCGTAAATAATGATAAAATTGAATACACAAAATAACAAATCTTCGTTTACAACTATTATTGCAAGATTAGGGTTTGGGCTATTTAATACTACTTAATTGTTTATTAAGCAGACTTATTAATGGATGACTTTCATTATGAATAACAACAGCATACGTGGATGTATTTGATGTGAAGATTTTATTGCAACGTTTCTTGTCTATATATATATATTTATATTTAAAACTATAACATAGTTTTATAATAAAACTGTGTCATATAGGTCTAATAATATTTGACATACGTCGCCAATTGATTGATTAAGTACCAACTATAAGTAAACGTTATTATTATTCAGATTTTAACATCTATTATTGAATTTTCTTTTGTTTTTTTTTTCATTATACCAGCTAAATATTTTTAATATTTAAAATTAGTTTGAAATGAGACCATTTGATGCTTCAATCCCAAGGAGTCCTCAAAGTCCCTACCCTATTGTGACAGACAGATATTGTGATATAGTATGTGGGTTTGGTCGTGGATCCTCTGAATTAGGTATACCTACAGCAAATGTGGCAATTGAAGATTTATCTTATGGTATAAATAAACTTGAATATGGTGTCTATTTTGGATTCGCTCGTTTATGTCCGCTTAAGGATAAAAACGAAGAGATTATTAAAAGAAATGATGGTAGTGACGTTATATATAACTATGGTAACAAGTTAAATCCAAATAATAATGATTTAGATATCTTACCTGTAGTATTATCTATTGGGAAAAACCCATTTTACAGCAATGAATATAAGACTGTTGAAATACATATTTTACATAAGTTCAATAGTGACTTCTATGGTGCTACAATTAAATTTAATATTCTAGGTTATATAAGACCCGAATTAGATTATACTACTGTAGAAGCACTTATAACTGATATTAATACAGATATTGAAATTGCTAAAAAATTTTTACAAACACCAGAATACCTTATACATAAAAAGCAATTAGAAGATTGATACACAGTTATTTTCATATTTAAATAATAATACTTTTTATCTTCTTTCATTCCTCCATTCTATCATATTCAAAGAAAATACATACATACATATAGATAGATATATACATATATTCAGTATCCTCTCATGAATGAAATTTCTGGTATAATTCATCCATATCTTCTGGTAAATAAGACTCAAAAAACGTTTTTAATGAAAAATATAATGATTTTCGAATATTTTTATCTGATGGATTAATATAACCCCATATTTCGTTGACAATCTTGTTTCTTTTCTCTAGATACGACCTAGCAGGATCAAAAAATATTAAATGACAATAAAGAACCCAAAATTGTCCGCTATTTTGATAATGTTCTTTGTTTCTTGATTCACTTATTAAATATTGGAATATATCTTTTTCAATTATATCTGTATTATCCTTTGTTTGCAGCTTTAACATGGCTGCCAATAAATCAAAGGATCTTTCGTCACTACTTGTTTCCTTATCATTATCATTGTTGTTGTTGTTGTTGTTGTCTAGTCTTGTTCTTATCTTTTCAAGTATGTTTGGGGATAAAATAGTTTTGGTTTGTGATGTAGTAGACTTTGAATTATTACTGCTGTCTCCAGAATATCTACTCTGAGGTAATGAATTTTGTAAAAAAATATTGAATTGTAAATAATCCCAAAAGATATCGAAATCATCGCTATTCTCTATTGAATTATTAAACGATTTGGATATTTGATCCAGAACATCATTTAATTCATTCAATTCATCCATTTTTACTAACAAAGAATAAAGAAACTTTAATATATTATTTTTTTTCAAAGAGAATTTTAAACCTTCATATAATATTCCTTTAGCTGAAAGATAATCTTCCTTAGATTCAATTACCCATTTAGCATATTTAATCCAAATAGTATCATAATTCGCTAAAGTTACCAATGCCCTTTGGAAATTTAAATGAACTAATGATTCTATGTTTAAATTGATTGTGAAATCCAAGTATTTAATCCAGGTATCAATCTGTTGAACATTTATTAATTGATCGCTGGATGCATAGTAATGTGTATGTAAATTAGATTCGAATAGAGAATAGATTTCCAACGACTGAAATTGTACTAACATATATAACTCTTTAGTAAATTTTTTAATAATTTTCTTAGATTCTAATAAATATGGTCCTCGTCTACCTTTAAAGTTAATATCAATTTTCAATTTATTTAATAGGTCCTCTTTTGAAACAAATTTAGTCAATTCTTTTAAATCCTTCACTTTATCAATCTCTTGTAACCATAATGCAAAATACTTACTGAAATTATAGATCGGTAGTTCAATAATTTTTCTTAATAAGATAATATATTTCCTGTCATTATCTTTACAACGAAGTTTAATTTGTTCCAAATATAGATTCCAGAATTCACCACTAAAATAATGTAATCCAATAAATTTTTCTGCTCGTTCATAATGCTTAAACAAATCTTTATTGTCCCAAAGAAGTTCATTACATATCTTCAAATATTGAATCCATATTAATAAAGATCTGTTATGGAATGTTAATAATGCTCTGTTAAAGATTTTGAACATTTTTTTTATATGACTCAACTTATATTCAAATAATGCATAATCGACATGGTAGTTTTCTAAATACGGAAAATTTTGCAAAATATTCTCATAAGTTGATATGATTAATTTATACAATTGAGGATCCAGTAACTTGTTTATAGGTGACGCTTTAGTGACTAAGAAATTAAGTAAAGTTTCCCAATGATACAATGTCTTTGGATATTGTGTGACATTTAAAGTTAAGGATGAAAATTTCTCATCAGTTATAATGCTTGTGTACTTATCCATTTGTGATGGCGATGTATTTACACATAAGGAAATAGAAATTTTATCATGGTGAATTTATGGCCAAATAGATCTCAAAACACTCTATACATTGACGGGAACAGAGGTATTAGTTAATTGGATAATGAGTGAATTGATCCATTTTAAACTTCTTCTACATTTTTTTTCTTCCTCGGTTAATAAAGTATCGGATTTTTTTTTCCCTCTCTCTCTGCTTTTTTTTCTTTCTTCATTAATGTTATATACTCCTAGATCAAGAATAAATCGGTACAAAGACTTAAGAAAAAAGTTCATGTTTTTATTTAGTAAAAACATAGAGCAGCCGTAACCATACTTGCCCCTATTGTGTTGCAAATAACTGTATATACGATTAGTTAATATGAATATGTGCTATTCGGTATGTATATGTTCCTTTGCTTCATAAATAACAACGAAAATTATATCATTAATAAATTGGAATAGTTAGGTCTGTATATAAATAAATAAATAAATAAATAAATAAGTGATGTATAATACAACATAAATAGACATGTCAATGTGATGATCATATGGTGTAAAAGTAGAAAATAAGCAAGAAAGAGAATGAATAACTTTAGTGAACTTTTTCTATGTTGTTAGTCATATTCTCTTTTCCCCTTCTTTATAATTGAGATTTAACCCAACCTTCAAGACCACCTTTGATGATAATTTCTTGTAAATTGGTACCCAATTCACCCACAGTCTGTTCAAAAATAACTGGGCCATCTAAGGAACCTTCCATGACTGTAACTTTGGAGGATGGAATATCCCATTTCAAGAACCAACCAGTTCTCTTAGTCAGTTCTTTCTCTGTTTCATCCTTATATCTGGCACGTAATTTTTGAATCAATACTGGGATTTCTAGAGTCAATAGAGCATTGTTTATAGAATTTCTAGAAAAAATATTACTGAAGGAACCACCAACAACTAATCTGATACCTTTAGCTAATAATGCAGTTGCAGCTTGTTCTCTAGAAGAACCGGTACCAAAATTGAACCCACTAATGATGATATCACCAGCGTTAACCTTTGATCCAAATTCAGGGTCATAGTTTTCCATGCAAACTTTGGCCATGGTTTCCTTGGAAACATCATCCTGGTAAGTGTACTTCCCTGGGTAAATACCATCAGTATTAATATTATCAGCGTCACAAAGTACCAATTCCCCAGAAATTTCTCTTGTGAAACCTTCCAATATTTCGACCTTTGAAGATGATTCGTTAATGTTATTAGAAGTTGTCGCTTGTTTATCGTCTTCAGGGATTTCGTCAATACTGAATTTGACGCCATTAAATGGTAAAGGTTTAGATCCATGGACTTCTTCTGGAGAACCAATTCTACCTAATGCAGCAGACGCAGCTACTACAGCTGGAGATGCTAGGTATGCTAAAGCATCGGGGGACCCCATTCTACCCTTAAAGTTTCTATTAGTAGCAGAGATACCAACTTGACCAGCCTCTAATAGCCCTGAACCTAGACCAATACATGGACCACAACCTGAAGGTAGTGGAATGCAGCCTGCTTTAATAAGGATATCCCAAGCACCGTCAGAACGTGCTGCTTCTTCAACTTCAGAGGATGCAGCAGCAATATAAAATTCTACACCAGGAGCAACTTTAGTAATTTTATTTAAATCACCTGTTGGGCATAACACGTCTGCAGCAGCTTTCAAATCAGTTAAACGGGCATTTGTACAAGACACCAGATAAGCTTTATCGATCTTGATATTTTGTTCCGCTAGTTCTGAGACTGTGTTAGAGACTTTAACAGAATTTGGACCAGAGACATAATGGGTCAAGGATGATAAGTCAATAGTCAATTTCTTGGCGTATTGTGCATCTTCGTCAGCTTGCATAACCTTTGCTTGTTTTTCTAAAGCAGCGATAGTCTTGGAGTTGATTCTTGGATGATTGTCATGGCCGAAATGTTGCAATCTTTTGTGATACCACTGTAAAGTGACTTCATCCACAGGAAATAAACCGGAAAGGGCCCCCCACTCAGTAGTCATATTGGCAATAGTTAATCTGTAATCCAAAGGTAAATGTTTGATTGCACTACCAGTGAATTCAATAGCATGATTCAGCACCTGATCTTTATTGAAGACACCACATAAGGCAACGATAATATCTTTACCAGACACACCTTCTGGTAACTTACCGGTTAATTCGACTTTAGCTACAGGAGGGATCTGCCACCAAGTTTGGCCTGTAGCCCAAATAGCAGCAGCATCAGTTCTGACCACTGGAGTACCTAAGGCACCCAACCCACCATAAGTGTTTGAATGAGAATCAGATGCAACGGTAAGGTTCAATGGGAAGGCATAACCCTCCTCGACCATTACTTGGTGGCCAATACCTCTACCTGCAGGATAAAAATCATAACCATGTTTCTTAGCGAAATTTTCAATATTCTTGTATTTAGTCAAATTTTTTTCAGATTTGTTTTGAATATCATGATCTAAGGTATTAACAATTTGTTTTGTATCTTTGACTTTGGTGGCACCAAGACCCATGAATTTCAATGCAACAGGCCATGAATTGTCATGTGACATACAATGAGCTGGTTTAATTGAGACATAGTCACCTGAATGAACAATTTTACCCTTCGGTAAATTAACGGCGTACTTTTGTACAATCTTTTCAGTCAAATTTTGACCTCTAAGTACACTTATAGATGTATGAAAACCACGTTTACAACGAAACATTTTGATACATATATATATATGTATGTATGTATGTATGTATCTTCAGTTTCAGTATGAGAATACTACTATTCTTTTATTATGGGATCTTTTTTCATACGTAACGTAAGAAATTAAAACAAGGAATAAAAACGTACAAAAAAAAAAAAAGATTCCGACCAGAGCAAGTCTTTAGTTCCGTAGCTAAAAGGACACGTTAAGACAAATCAAAGTCTTATATCTCATCACCTGCTAGTTTCTATATATATTAAAAGTTAGCAAGAAAATAACAATAATAGAAATAAGCAAGATTATATGTAAACAAGCAAGTCTCTGTTAGTCATAACACATAATTAATATGAAATCCAATAATGAAAAGAAAAATTCCTCGAGAACAAAATTCCGATGGGAATTTAAATTTGCCAAAAAAAAAAAAAAAAAAGAATGTTTTCCCATAAAAAAGGAAAAGGAAAAGAAAAAGAAAAAGAAAAAAAAATTGGTGGTAAAACTTTCAGGCGTTCGACTCTCCACCAAGGAATAAAAAGTTAAAAGAAAACAGAAAACCAAAAAGAAAAAAAAAAGAAATAAAATACGCTGAAATTTTAACAAAGTGTCATGAGTGCTAATAAGAAACTTACATAGTCTAATCTCTTCTTGTAAGAATTTTCTCGTTTATTTAATTTCTGAAGAAAGCAGAAATTAAAATGCGCTTAGTTTTAAAAAAGAACGGAAACCGTTATATATTTGTAACATATTCGTGAAAAATGATTTCACTCCCCTGAAATTTTACGGGTTTTATTTTTATTTTTATTTTTTATTTTTTTTGTTCCTTCCTTTTATAGCAAAATAGCGGCAAATGGTTTCCCATAACGAATAAAATAAAATAACAGAAACGGATAAAATATCGTATTGTCATGTTGGGTTACGTGTTTTGTTTGTTTTTATTGAGTTTACCACTAACAAAAAAAAAAGCAAAAAAAAAAAAAGAAAGAAAGAAATGAAGAGAGAAAAAAAAATTTTTTTTTTCCCTTTCTGTATTTTCTTTGACCAGAACCAATTTGTGATTTTGATTTCATTTCCCTGTGGTCTCTTCTTTTTATATATATAAAAAACATAATATATTACACAAACAGGTGTGTCTCTGCTATCTGGTTGTGTTGGGCTGTTTGTTGAATCAAAGTTGGTTTTGTTCCTACTTGGTTTTGGCTTGATCCTTGCTTGTGGTTTTCTCTACTTTTCTCTGTTCCTTTCTTTCTTTCTTTTTTTATAAACTATTAAGAAAGTATTTATATATACATACATACATACATATATATATATATATAGATAGATAGATAGAATTGTTATAGATCAACATTCAAATAAGAAAAAAAAAAAAAGGAAAAATTAGAAAAAGGATTTTATTATTTAATTAATTAAATATGGGAAATTGTGCTAATTGTAATTGCCACTGTGAGTTGTTATTATGGAAGAACCCAATTGAAACTGGGAAATATTTCTTTGGTTCTTTATTAGTTTTATTGATTTTAAAGAAAGTTAATTTAATCACTTTCTTTTTAAGAGTATTTTACACTGTTTTCTTCGTTACTGGTTCAGTTGAGTTTTTAACAAAGGCTTTCTTAGGTCAAGGTTTGGTCACTAAATATGGTGTTAAGCAATGTCCAAACACTGTTCTTTATATCAAGCCATACATCGATGAGTTTTTAAAGCAATTACCTGTAAAACAAGCTAAATTCAGAAAATTAGTCTTCGCTGAAGTCCCAAAGAACACTTTCAAAGCTTCTTTGGTCGCCTACGGTTTACACAAGTTATTCTCCTGGTTCTCCTTATGGACTTTGTTATTCGTTGCTGATTTATCTATCTTCATCGTACCATTAGTCTACACTAAATATCAAAAAGAAATTGAAGCCACTCTATGTAAATTAAACAAATGTGGTAAAGAAAAATTGAGCCAGGGCTACAAGCAAGTCTGCGATCAATTGGAACCATACTTAAAGAAGATTGGTCCATTAAACTCTATCGTCCAGAACTTAAAACAAAAACAACCAGTCAGTGAAGAAAAGGCCGATGAAGTTGCCACTGAGACCGCCACTCCCTCTGCCACCTCCACTGGTGTTGAATTGCCAAAAGTCCCAGAGACCAGACCAGCCGCCACCCAGGAATTCGACGTTGATCAATTGGTCAAGGACACCGCTGCAGCAGCCGCTTCTTCCCATGCCGAACAAACTGAGGAACAATTATAAAAGCAACGGCAGTAATAACAAAAACGATGCTAAAGGTTGTATAGATATAATAGACAATACCGGGGGGGTGGCCGCATAAGAATAATTAGGGTAATGTAAAAAGAACAAAAGAAAAAGAAAAATAGATCAATAGGATCTTTTTGTTGTTTGTTGTTCATATAACAATATAATGCATCCTTCCCCCTATTTAATATTTTTTGTTGTGTCTGCGTATTATTTTCCAAGGTTATTGTCAATTGTTCCCTTTGTTTCTTTTATATATATATATATATATTTCTTTCTATTACATCTTTTATTTGTAACTACTTGTTGTTGTTACTCTTAGGATATATATATATATATTACTATTATTATTATTATTATTTATTTACTTAACATACGAATATATATATATATATATGTGCTGTTGGTTAATCCTATATATTTGTATGTAATAGCTATAGTTATTGTCATTGGCTTTTTGACGTGTATATACGCTTAGTAGTTTGAATCGGGAGAAGGAATACTGGTGTAGAACTATTCTTGTTGTTGTTGTTGTTGTTGGTTATAGATTATATATTAATATCGTGATTAATCATATCATATCATATCATACATAAACATACAGATATATATTTATACAAACTCTTGGTATTTTATTCGTTGTAGTTGTCATTCTTAGATATAGATACCACTGGAAACTTCAAGTTCATCTAAAACATCATTATGTACATTTGGATTCAAATCATCGTTGGTATAAGATAATTGTTTTGGAGTCCATAAAGGTTCAACAGCAGGACCAGCTCCTTCTTCACCAATACCAAATAAACTACCTTGTTCTCCCCAATCCTTAATTCTAGGTAACTGTAGTTCGTTGAATGTATCATCGATAGCATTCAATAAGACATCAGAGTAATCATTGGTATGTCCTGGAGTAGGTGTGATTCTTAATCTCTCCGTACCACGAGCCACAGTTGGAAAGTTGATTGCTTGAACGTATATCTTATGTTTTTCCATTAAATAGTCCGAAGCTCTCTTGGCTAGGTTGGCATTACCGATCAAGACAGGGACAATGTGTGATGGATTTGAGATCACTGGGATATCTAAGTCCTTCAACCCTTGCTTAACATACAATGTGTGTCTTTGTTGGTCTTGTCTTAGATTCAAACGAACACGTTGATATCTGATAGCTTCAGCAGCACCCGCCATGACTGCTGGTGGCAGCGTGGTGGTAAAAATGAAGCCAGGTGCGTAGGATCTCACCCAATCAATCAATTTTTGAGAACCAGCCACATAACCACCAACAGTACCGAAGGATTTACCTAGAGTGCCTGTTATCATATCCACACGGTCCATTACGCTGCGGACATTGGAAGGTAATTTTTCGATACCTGCTTTCAAATGGGCATCGAAATTTAAATGTTCTGCCACACCAGCACCGTGTGGACCGTATAGACCCACGGCATGGACTTCATCCAAGAAAGTCATGGCGCCGTATTTATCAGCTAAATCACAGATCATTTCGATGTCTGCCACGGAGCCGGCCATGGAATAGACAGATTCAAATGCAATCAATTTTGGTTGACTACGTGGGTATTGCGCCAATAAACTTTCTAATTCTTCTAGGTTGTTGTGTTTAAAGATGTGTTTTTTGACACCGGCATGTTTAATACCTATGATCATAGAAGCGTGGTTCAATTCATCGGAGAAAATGACTAAATCTTTCAATTTTTGACCGAATAGAGATAATACTGCGTCGTTTGCGACAAAACAGGAAGAAAACACTAAAGCACCGTCCTTTTTGTGTAGAGTGGCCAGTTCTGATTCTAATTTCATAGTCAATTTATTGTGACCTGCGATATTTCTTGTACCACCTGCACCTGCACCATATTTATCAATAGCACGTTTCATAGCGTCCATAACTTCTGGTTGCTTTGAGAGAGCAAGATAGTCATTTGAACACCAAACGGTAACCTTATCGGACTCTAACTTACGATGAGCTAGTGGGTATTCTTTAGCTAGACGGTTGATATTGTTGAAATAACGATAGGATTTATCCTTACGTTTTTTGTCTAATTCAGCATCTATAAACCCATCGTAATCAAATACAGTAGATTGGGTAGAATGTTCTAATGGAATTTGAGAAGTGGAAGTGGAAGTGGAGGTAGCGGTAGCAGTGGTGGTAGCAGCAGCAGCAGCAGCAGCTTGGATCTTTGTGGTAGTAGAGATGGATCTAATTAAAGTTTTGTTCAATAAAATTGAAGAATTTTTACAACTTTGCAAACGGTACATTTTATATCAAAAAAAAAAAGGAAAGGAAGAAAAGAAAGAAAAAGGTATAAAAAAAAAGATAAAAAAGAAAATAAGTGTGTATGTATATGTATAAGTTTCTTGTTGTTTGATTTATAATTCTCTATCTCTTGTTTATCCTATATTATCTATAGACTATAAATTAGAAGATATAATATTTAAAGGAAAAAAAAAACAGAAACTTCAAAAATAATACATATATATATATATATGGACAGAATAAGCTTCAGTATTTTAGCCTCTTTCGAATGCTAATTCGATTGAATGAACTAAAATATTACTCGGAGATGTTGTATATGCTCTAGGATTGTTCTTCTTCTTTGAAGACAGTAAGACGTATATGTTTATATATGTATAAAGCACACGTATGTAAATCTTTCAAGTTCAAGTTAAAGAATTTTTTTCTTATTAATAAAAAAAAAAAAAAGAACAAGAAGAAAAAAATTCAGATCAACTGCACTCGTTTGAAGTTACGTTGGAAAATAAGAAGACAAAACAAAAAAAGACGTATTATGTCTTGTGTCAAAATAATTAATTACTGTGTTGTGTGGGAAAGTTAGCAGAGAGGGAAAATAAAACAAAAATAAAGAGAGCAAGAAAGAGAGAGTCACTCTTTGATTCCGTGTGATGGTTTGTATGTATCAAAAACAACAAAACAACAAGACAAAACTACAAAGGAAAAAATTTTCTATGTATATATTTTCTCGAGCAAAAATCGTAATTGTATTATTTGTGGTGACTGCCAAACAGCTATTATTTACAACAAAAAAAAAAGAGATACAATTATGCACGTAGATACAATAATCAAATAAAATATAAGAAAAATAAATTACGAGAATAAATAAGAAGATAAAAAGAAACAAGAAAAGTGATAGGTGTGGGTGTATATATGTGAAATATAGTGATAAAACAAAATTAATTGGGGGGGGAGGGGAGAGGTGGAGTGGTTAGAAAGTAAATAGTAACGGTTTCTCTTGTTTCTTCACACAAATTGGAAAATAAAAGGAGAATTTGAATAATTGGATACCTCGTCACTTCGAAGAAAAAAAAATATTTTTTTTTTTTTGATTTCTTGCATGTTTTTTCTTCTATGCAAAGTTTTCAGTAGTAGAAACAAGCTTTAATGTGTATAAAGAAAAAGAAAAATTCGGAGAGTAATGTGGTCCAAGAGGAAAGGTTCCATAGTAATAGTGACAGCCAACAGTCTTGCTACTATTAAAATTACAACATATAGTAAGTAGAGTAAATTCAAACTACCTAACTATCTGTCTTGTTTCCAACTCACTTAATTCATTGATTGTTGATTTTATAGTGAAGCTGTGAAGTGGAAGAATAAACAACAACAGCAACAACAACAACAACAACAGCAACAACAACAACAACAACAACAACAACAACAACAATAATAATAATAATATAGAATGTTATATATATATATATAACATATGCTATGATGAATAATGGGGAGATAATAGTAGATTTTGTAGCCCTTTCGTAGCATCTCTCCTCTTACTTCAATTTTTTTTTTTATTATTTTTATTTAGAGATATTTAGATGTCATAGAGGTTGAAAAGGAGAAAAAAGCAAAAATAGGGAGGAAGAGGAAAGGATGAAGCGACAGGAGATAAAGAAAAAGAACTGTTTACAGAAAAAGCATTAATGTTGATATTAATCGAAAAGAAGAAGGATATTAGAATTCATATACTTATATGTGTGTAATATCCAAATACAATTCAAATAGGTGATAAAAGAATACATATATATATTTATGTATGTATATATATATATATATATATCCTTGCTTACATTACTTTTCCTTACTCATAGTTAACATTTTCTTATTAGGATTTTTTTTTGGATATGAAGTGGCCGTGGTCTAATAATAATGAGTCAGGCGCCCTACCTTCTTCTTCTAACCCTGATTCAAATACAGAGGAAACAAATTCACAACCAATGAAGAGTAATTATACCCCTGGTCAAAAAATTTTGCTAAGAGATACAGAACCAAGATTTCAAGATTACAACGAAGATAATAACAATAATGGCGCTGCTGCTGATTCAAACATGGTGTCTACAAGTACATTTAAACAAGCATGGAACACTATATCAAAAGACCAATTCACATTTGAAAATTTAGCTAACATTCCATGCTTTAGGGATGCCGGTATATTAGGTTTTTCAGCAATGTTTGTAATGGGTATGTCAACAGCGATAATTAATAGAAGGAAACCATTATCGACTAAACTTTATTGGAATAAAATTATAAATTGGTCTGTTGGTAGTTTGTTACTAGGTTCGGTTGTTGGGTGGGAACAATGTAGATCTCAAAGGCGTAAGAGCTTTGAAATTGCACAATTGGCAATTGAAACTGTGCAAAAGAAGGAAAAGCCGATGTTAAAACATAAGGACAATTCAAAATCTCCACAGACTCAAGAACTTCTAAAAGAATGGAAAGAACATCCAAATGATGTCACAAGAGATGATTTTAATGGTAATAGCAGTGATAACAACAGTAATGGTAAACCTTGGTATAAATTTTGGTAAGATCAATTAGTACAGAACAAAACAGAATAGGCCCAGGAGGACACATTGAAAGGTTATGTATGACTGCTTTACCAGTATCATGTTTATATATTGTCTATCTTCTTGTATATCTACATATTCATGTATATACACAACAAACTGTAGAATAATAAAAGAACTTTCCATAAAGGAATGGTTCTATCGTTGGTCTTCTTCTATGTATACATATGAATGTATACCCTTTTTGTTTTGTTCTTTTTCTTTTTGTTAATGCTTATATATTTAATGGGTTATAGACATCTTTATATGCTGGATTGATCAATAACTGTTGGTGGCCCTAACTCTGCATCTAATGTGCTAGGAAGACTGTTCTGTTGAGGATCTAGCTTTATGTCTATATTTTCGTCTTCGTCTTCTTCTTCTTCTTCTTCTTCGTCTTCTTCACTATTGTTGGTGTTATTGTAATCATTGGTAGGTGATATTGTTAAAGGTAAAGAAAATGATTGATCTTGTTCATCCTCTCCTATATACCCATTTGATATGGTATTATTATGATTATGATCGCTGTTATTGTTGTTGTTGTTGTTGTTATTATTATTCCTCTTATTTGAAAGTGATGATTGTTTATTATTCTTTAGACAAAGGGGTGTGCTGCTGTCACTACTATGATTTTGCAATCCCCCTGATGATGCAGTACTATTTTCATTATTGTTATCGTTGTCGATTGTTTCTTCGCTAAATCTATTAATAGTAGAATTATCACTGTTGTTATTGTTATTGTTAGGTGATTTTAAATTTTTAACATGTTCCTCTTTTCCCCTTTCTTCCTTTACTTTATTAGTGCTATCACCATTACTATTATCATTGCTATTATTATTGTTATTATTAAATAATATATCATCATCAGAATGACTCAACAATTCATTTAACCCACCATCTGGCCAATTTTTTCTGGCGATATTCTCGTTAATCTCTAAATGGATTTTGGATATCGTGGCCAATCTATTAATAATATCAGAAAATATACTGTCATTAAATTCAATCAAATCATTATAATAATTAAATCTACTTAATTCCATTTCATTCAATTGGATCTGTAAATCATTTAAATTTTGTTTAATCTGTATTAAATTGTCTTCAAATCTGTGGTTATTTTGTTTATTGTTGTGATAATGCGTTTTATTTGTATTATAATAGTTCTCTTTTAATTGGTTTAACTTGATTAGTTGTAATTGATCCAATTTATTAAATTCTTCATATTTAGTATTATAATAATTTTTAATTTTATCTATAAGTTCACTTAAACTCTTAATAAAATACGACTTTATTGAGTTTGACAACAATAAATGATGATTGGTTATAATTTGAAAAAGTCCACTTGAATCCAATAAATTTTTAAGAATTTGATTATTGTTGGGACAAATTTTGATTCTTGTTAGATTGTTGATTATATTTGAAAATTCAATAGTGTCATTTGATAAATCCTCCAAAGTCTTTGAATATCTAATAGAGACGGTCTTTAATTGATTTAAATAGGTTATTAATTGATCGATGTCTTTGTTTGTTATAATCATTTCCAAATTTTGTAAGCAACTTATATTTGAATTTAAGCTTGATGTTATAGATTTGTTGTATTTATGAGTTTGGACATTTTTGTTATTGTTTATCTTTGTGGTTTCGGTTTTTATTATATCTGATGTTATTTTATTTTCTGTATCTTTACTATTAACTATTGAATAAAATTCGGAAAGATGAGGTGGATAGTCACGATTGGAACTCTCCATCGTATATATATATATATATAAATGTGCTTGTCTGTGTGAGTGTCTTTGTCTGTATGATTAGTAATTTAGTGGAGATTTCATTGGAATTAGTTGATTATCCTCTGCGTGTATAGGTAATCGTCTTATTAACTATTTGATAATGTGTCTGTTTTCTCTAAAGTAAATATATGTAATAATTCAGTTTTAACGTCCTATATCATTCAACACGAGAACTACTCAAATATTATTGAAAAATTAAAAAAAAAATAAAATAAAATAAAATAAAATAAAGTAAAGCGAAAAGATTTTTGAGATGACTTTGTTATCCAGTGGGAAATATTTAAAACATGTCCTATCTATTCGGGTGTGTTGTAGACTCATGGTATTTTTTTTTTATTTTTATATTGGAACATATATAAAACAACTTCAATGAGGTGAAAGATTAAACTTCGATCTTTTGTTGTTGTTATATTTGTAGTCGAAGTTGTTGTTTGATTATTTTGGTGTTTTCCTTTTTCGATTTACCAATGAAAACGAAACCTTTAAGCGTCGCTGATCCAACTTCAAAGAGATATGCATATCGTATATCAAAGGAAGAAAATAGAAATCAATTAAAACACGTTGTATTTGCAAATAACGAAAATGCTAATGATGGCGATAATAAAAAGAATTGTAAACAAATGATTGATTTACCTAAGAAAAAATTCTATAGACAAAGAGCTCATTCGAACCCATTTTCTGATCATCAATTAGAATATCCAATAAGTCCAGATGAAATGGATTGGTCGAAATTGTATCCATATTATTATGACTCTGATTTAAAACAAATGACAAAAAAAGTTACAATTGCAGATATTGGTTGTGGTTTCGGTGGTCTTTTAGTAGACTTATCACCTGAGTTTCGTGATGAGTTGATCCTTGGGATGGAGATTCGTGTTCAAGTGACTAACTACGTCGAAGATAGAATAATTGCATTAAGAAATAACCATAAATCTGAAAATAAATATCAAAATATTAACGTTTTAAGAGGTAATGCGATGAAATTTTTGCCAAATTTCTTTTATAAAGGACAGTTATCAAAAATGTTTTTCTGTTTCCCTGATCCACATTTTAAACAAAGGAAACATAAAGCGAGAATCATTACTAATACTTTATTAAGTGTTTATGCATATGTGCTTAGAGAGGGTGGTATTATATATACCATTACAGATGTAGAAGATTTACATCAATGGATGGTAAAGCATTTAGACGAACATCCATTATTTGAAAGGTTGTCTAAGGAATGGGAAGCAAATGACAAATGTGTTTCAATTATGAGGAATTCTACAGAAGAAGGTAAAAAAGTGGAAAGGAAGAAAGGTGCTAAATATATCGCATGCTACAAAAGATTACCAAATCCTGTCTGATATATGCATGTGCACATGGTCCTTTACTTTTCTCTTTTAATACTAGCACTATCTCGTTGTAATGTATATTATTTCTATGTAATTATTAAAAAACCAAGACAATTATTAGATACGTAATGAGGTTATATAGGGTTTTAATATAATTTAATAGATATTTTGGTTTTAGTCGGTTATGTCCTTTAGGGCTTGGAGTAATTTTCCCTTACTTTTTCCACGGTTTACAAAAGATACAACTTATGAAGACATTCTTTTGAATACCAGGGGGGACGGTGAAAAAAGACACAATGTTCTATAAAGTATTATTTTATCGTTTCAACCCTATTTTATATATATCCTCAGACAAACATATTTTAGTATAAATATAGCCCAAAACTTAGGAATTGTTTAGTAGACCATATCTTTACATTTTCATAAAAGGTCTAAATTATATTACTGTTGTCACTATCATCCTTATTGCTGTAGTTCCTTTATTTAGCTTTTAAAATGACGACCACTTGCAAGAGTAATTTTCTAATCTCAAGCTGTTATTTCAAAGAATGTAATTATTCCAGCTAACTACATTGGATGAGGTATTGATAATCTCTAAAGCATTTGTTAAGAAATATTTATTATAGTATCCAATTTTGATTCTATTTTTTGGTTTTACTTTAAATATCAGATTACATTTATTAGTAAAAAGAACAAACGAGGGAATATTTCGAACTGTTCTGTTTTTAGTTTGAATGTTTAGCAGCGTAAGGAGGCTGTGTGCATTTACCTTTTTTCTATAAGTATTATACGCTTATTGGGTTTTCTTAGATTGTTTTTCTTGTATTTAAAGTGTATACCGTTAATACATGAAGTTCTTTACTTTTTCTGGTTATTTACAGAAGATATATATATATATGTATGTATGTATGTATGTATGTATGTATGTATGTATGTATTAAGGTCTTTGTACTTTAACTTCTTTGTACCTTTTTTTAGTTTCTAGAGGGGAATATCTAAACACCCTGATGAAAAAAATAACAAATCAAAAATATTTTTAGTAAACCCTAATTTTTTCATTGGAAAGTGGAGTCTGGTGAAAAATATTTTTTAAAATAAAACATCACTAAAAAGCAGACAGTTCAGGTGGTCCTCATTGCTGTATATTTTTTATGGAAATTTGTTGATATTCTCTTTAAATGTTGTTTTTTTTTTTTTTGAAAGAGAGAGAGAACTTAAAAGTAAAAAAAATCCAGAAGAGAATTAAGAGAGGTATCCAAAAGACTTAAAACTTGTCCATCTCTTCACACGTTCTCTCTTTCATTTAAATTAGAGATATCCTATCAAACAATATACAATATTGTATAATTAAAAGTATTAATTTTAATTTTGACAACTTCAAGGTTCATCTACAAAATTAATATCAGTAGTCGAAAAATAAGAAGAAGAAAAACCCCATTAAATAGGCGTATTTATTTTGTATTTTATTTATATTTGTTATAATTATTGATTGAGTAATTACTATCTGTATTATGGATGGGGAAACTGAAGCTGTGGTGAAACAATTTGATTATGTTTTGAAGGAATTAACCTTCAATTCAAGACCAATCATAACCACATTAACTAAGATGGCAGAAGAAAATATATCATGTGCAAAATATTTTGTCGAGATCTTAGAGAATAGAATTGATAAATGTGTACCAAGTCAGAAATTATTTGCATTTTATGCTTTGGATTCGATATGTAAAAACGCTGGTTCTCCATATACAATTTTTTTCAGTAAAAATTTATTTAAACTTTATAAAAAAACATATTTAATTGTCAATAATCAAGTCAGAACAAAAATGATTAGTCTTTTTAAATCATGGTTACAACCAACAAAGGCAACGGGGGAGCCAGTTTTTGATAAGACAACACTAAATGTAATTGAAAATTTCCTTGTTAAAGCAAGTGCACTGCATCAAAAGAATCTCGAGTCAATGTTACCAACCCCTACTATACCTTTGTTATTTAAAGAAATTGATAAACTGACTGCATTAAGTAATGAAAGAATAAAAGATTTAAAAGATAATAATAACGTAAATTCAGAAGATTATAACAAACTTTTGGCAAAATTGGAAGTATTAAAACAATTAAGATTGGTGCTGGCAAAGGAAAAATTGTCTACTGATGCCTTGAAACAAGTGCAATTACAATTAAAACAAGTATTTGCACAAGATCAACAATATTTGCAAGAGAAACATAGAATACAGCAGCAAAAACAATTGCAACAACAACAACAGCAACAGCAACAAGGAGTAGAGAGAGACCAATCACAGCCTCTTATTCCCAGTGAAAATTTTTCTTCTAATACAACTCCGAGTATGAATGGATTACCCCAAAGTGGCACCTCAATTATCCCTCTATTTAATAATAGCATGAACAGCAGTAATATTAATAATCTCAATAAGGATTTGAATTCGCAGAATTCCAATGAGCCCTCAACAACATTCTCTACATTATTTGGCCCAAAAACTTTGTCAACAACTACATCTTCTATGAACTATGGAATAAAACCAGGTTTGAATTTCACTCAGCCAAATAATAATAACACTGATAATGTAACAGATTTTCTGGAGCTAGGGAAACAAAGTAAGTTAAATAAGTTGCAAGATCTTTATGATTCTTTAAGTAAGGAAAATCTTCTATATATCCCCCAAAAAAATTCTATCGTTACTTTATTCGATAAATTGAATAACATAAGGGATGGTGATGATAGTAATGGCATAAATAGTGGTATTGAAAAGTTAAGTCAAAAGTTACCATCAATTTCAACATTGTTGAATATTCTAAATGATTTCAATGCACTTATGACCGTAAATAATATTAATCTTGATAATGCGCCAAAATTACAGTTAACTCAAGAAAACATCCTTAGTAATGAAACTTCGAAAATAGTAATGGACAATTTCATTCATTTAATTTACCGTGGTAAACCAAACAAATGTAGTACATGTGGTAAGAGATTCGGTAACACGCCTCATGAAAAGATGTTACAAGGTTATCATTTAGATTGGCACTTTAGAATTAATCGGAGACTTAAGGGTTCTTCTTATAGTACAGATACCGATAATCCAACATCATTTGCTGCTACACAAAGAAATATACAGTCAAGGAATTGGTATATCCCAGATTCACAATGGGTGGAATTTAAGGATGATGAAATTGTTTCTACAAGATTTAATAATGACTCTAAGATCATAATTGATAATGGTGAAGAAAACAGGAAAAGGAATTTTGTCGGAGACACATCTGGAGGTAAAAGAAAGAAACGCTTTGAAGAAAATATAAGTAGTCCTCAAAAAGTTAGTGGAAATATTAATGGTGCAGGAGATGTTACGGATTTACCAGCGGATTTATATGAACACTATGTTGTTGTTCCAGAAACTATGGTTGATAATTCATATAAATGTCCAATATGTCAAGAAAAGGTGACTAGTATATATGATGACGATATTGGTGAGTGGATTTGGAAAAATACCATTCAAGTTGATGGTAAGTACTATCATGCGACTTGTTATAAAGAAACTAAAAATATATAGTGGTATATAACTATGTATTAGTGAAACACTCTATTTTTGATAGATGTACTTTAATAAATTAGTGCTGGTACAACATACTTATAAAAGAAAAAATATGTGATGAGTTTGTGTATATTATATTATGTTTTTTTTACGTATTCTTAACATGTATCACCTGGATCTGCGTATACTTCTTATTTTAATGTAAAAACAATCTCTAACTATTCAATTTATTAAAAATAGAATTGTCTCCCTTAGATACTCATATTATTCAAGTGGCTGGACTGTAACACTTTAAACAACTCTCGTATTGGGCATAGAAAACTGAATTTTAAATAATTCTAAGATAATTTACACTTTGATTTCACCAATTAGTGTCCCAATATTTCACTTTAAAGTAGAAGAAAAGAAGTTTCATATTAGCTTATTTAATTTTCTCTTTTTTTCCCTTTTGATAACTCAAGAGTCTGGTTTTTTATAATAGCTTGCATCCATTTCACTGTAAGTTCCTTCCTCTTGTTTTCTCCTTCAGTCAAGCGCTTCTTCTGTGTTTCGATAATAGCATGAAGTGAAGCCAATTCGTATTGTTGTTGAAGAATTTGAGAACATAAGGCTTTGATTGTTAAGTTGGCAGTTTGAAGTTCTTGTGATTTCTTGTCAATAATATCCGCAGCTTTATCTAATGAATTTACCATAAGGTTAACAATATTGAATACTGACTTGTGTATAGATGGGGATTGAAGATTATCAAATTCTTTTTGACCAGATTCTAATGTGGAAAGTATATCAGTATCTTTGGACTCCATCCATTCTAATTTTTCCCAAGATTCATTAGATAACTTAGGAGGAACTTCCTCTTTTGTTGGTTGACTACATGAAGCACTCTCGTTTCTTTCTATTAGTTCCAGGTTGTCTTTCTCATGTTCTGTATTAATCGTTTCGGTGTTTTGACTCGAACCTTCTTGGAGTTTCGTTTGACTTAAATTAACATGTGCAGCTAAGTTTTTATTGGTATTATCTGTTGAGCTATCTTTGTCAATATTAACAGAGCCCGGTGTATCGAAATTGTTTTTAGAGGACTTCACCTTGTTGTCAATAATTTGCATGGTATCTTGTCGCTTTTGTGAAATTTTTGTAGACTCATTTTGGGTGATGTTATTAATTAACTCATCATCATTTTCAGGGGACATATTGATATTATTATTCATTTTAGTATGATCGGACTTTGTTGCAGTTGAGTTTAAAGGGAATGTTGAATCATTTTCTGATATAGTTTTAATATTAATGCCCATAGCTTTAATAAATTTTATAGTCTTTTCATAAGTCCAAATTCTGATTTTTTTTCCAGGAGCAAGTTTCTTCATAATAAATCTATATTTTTCTAACAAAACAGTATTTTGGTCAGATTCAGAAGAACTTTCTTTTTCCCCTAAAATTATGATATCTACTGTCGAATTGAGGAGCATATTTTGGACACATCTAAAGAGGTTTATGAAAATATATTTTATCTGTTCCATTTTATCATCAAAAAAGCTTTCATTTACGAAATATACACTAGACCCCTCTAAATTAGTTAACCATATTTTTCTCCACAATTCTTTAGAACTTCTAATGTGGTTACTGATTGATAGAGCTGAGTTTGGAATATTTGTTTGGTGATTTTTTGGCTTGTTCTTGGCATTTATTTTTCCTTCACACATACTTAGTTGCATATTATTTGATGAAGAAGTTACTCTATCTGTATCAAATTCGGTTGTAGAAGATTTTGACTTTGGAATAATGACTTCTTTTGAATTTTTATCCCAAGTGTTTTCCCTGTTAGAGTCTGTCTTCTTGTTCCTTGAAAATAGGATTTGTTCATTCTCAATAGTTTTTGTTTCATTTATTGGGGGCAATATGGTGTATTTTCCTTTTAAATATGATGTGTTTATACGGGAATCAATAGAAATATAATGAATACGATCCCTTTTATGTGGTTGTTGATAAAAATCAGTATGTGCAAACTGAAAGTTATTGGACGAGCATATATCATTTGACACACTGACAATATTACTCTTGTTCAATGGCGTATACTTGGTAATACCGTCACATATAAGGTCGATTATTATATTCTTAGGTATTTTAGTTTTATCCTTTAATTTACTATACGCTAGGGTAGTAAAACCATACTCAAATTTTTTTCTCTCTATATGTGGGTCCACATTATGTAGAAATGATGGGGAAATAGCCTCTTCTGCTAGTTGAGTTGAATTATACTTGTTGTCAAACATTTCAACATCTGAGTCATCATCTAGTGATGTCTTGTCCTCTGCTTTGAAGTTATCCTTGCCTTCATTATCAGAGTCAGAATCAGAAATGTATGTAACCTCCTTTTTCATAGAGTTTGTCATAGGAGGTGTATTTAATTCATCGAACGACTCTATCTTCATTTCAGGCGTGATATCTACTACAAATGCCTTGAGACTATTTTCAGGTATTTCAGTTTCCCCTTGGTCACTATAAGATAACTTTTGACTTGAACCAATAGTATTATTATACGACATGTGCATATTATGAACATTAATGGAATTACCCAAACTTGTTAGAGTATTATGTTCCCTTTTGGACGTTTTATATATATCAGAAAGTGTATTCAATAAGGACGATTCTGCTATTACAGATGTTAAAGGTGAGTCGTCCAAAAATTGTCTCCATTTACTCTTGGATGTATTTTTATTAGAAATAAGAGTTTGAGAGTTGTTTTTTAATGCAATAGACTCATTTTTTTTACTATCAGCTAAATTATCCCAATTTTTTATTTCAGATGCACGTTTTGGTTCAGGTGAGTTTTCTTGAAGATTAGTTGATGTAACCTTGGTCATCTTATTCCCTTTGTTCTCTGCTGATTCTTCATTCAATGTACGCTTTCTCTTCAAGGTTGTTTTATTTTTTAGAATTTCTTCTTTCTCGATTCCATTTGATTTATTTTGTAATAAAAAGCTTATATCATCAGACGAAAATGAATCATCATTAGCACCTATTAAATCATGAGAAATTGTTGTTGTCACCTTTGGTGCTTTAACTTCTTGGTTTTTAGATTTATCCAAATTACAGTTTATGATGCTACCGTGAGGCTCATATTTCTGGATGCTTGGTGGGTTATCATTGGATAATGGAGAAAAATTATTATCAAGATGAAAGAAGTTTTTATTCTCCTCGACATTGGATACATTTTGTTTTTCCGCATCCTGATTTTTTAAGTTAGATGCTTCATTTTTATTATTGGTTGTTACCTCAGTTAATTTTATCTGTGAATTTTGGTTATCCGTTTCCATTTTATCAGTATGTATAGTTATGATTGTGTCTAAGGTATTTGTTATGCTCATATGAGGTTTACTCAGTAGGTTGTGATTGCTATGGTCGACATCCTGTACATCAGTGGAAAGAGTATTCTCATTAGGTGTATTATTATAAAGAGAGGCATTTTCGCTGCCTCTAACTAGTTGAGGAATAATCTTGTCATTATTATCCTCAATATTAGATGCAGAGGTGTCTTTATCATGAGGTATAGTATTGTGGGCATTTTTTGATACATTTTGAGTCTTTTCAGATATGCAACCCACTTTTTCAGATGTTAATTTTGCTGTCCTTATTTTCTGTAATGTGTTGTGTGGTGTATACTCACTATATTTGTCATAAGTAATGGTATTATTATCTGTATTTTGCTGTTTTTCAGTTAAACTAGTATTGTTATTATCTCTATTACTATCTTTTATATTCTTGACTGAAGTTGTTAATTTCAATTCTTTTTCTTGTGGATAAGTTATATAAACTTGAGACATTAAAGCAGTATTATCTTTGTTATTCTTTGAAGCTTCACCTTCTTTAACTATGGGATTAAATATATTCGCAGTATTGGTGAGGTGTTGAAATGGTTTTTGTTTTCTATAATTTGTTTCTTTGTTATAAGATTTTGTTGGTGTCGTTTTGAATACAAGGGAATTCAGTGTTTCTTCATTTTGAGATTTGTCAATAATTTCATCAAATGGATTACTTTCTGATAATTTATATTGTTCCTTTGTAACACTTTTACTGAGTGTATTGATTTTTAGTGTCAGTTTATTTTTTGAATTTGATAGTAAGAAATTTGGAGATAGCGTGGTTGGTGTTTTGATCGGTTTATGTGGAGTGATATTTCCATTTTTGTTCAGTATTGGAATCTTCACGGGAACACATAAAGTATTCGAATCTTGTGAACTCGTAGGGGTTTCCCTAGATGGATTTTTAATGGTTGATTTCTCTAATGATATATTTTTATTCGGTGTTCTTATATTATTTTCATTTTCTGTTTGATGACTATGTTTAAGTGGTAGAATTAAATTTATGCGCATTGGTTGATCAGCAGAGTTTTTGATGTTGTCCTCTATAGGTGTCATTTTATCTTTAGTAACTGTATTTTTGTTGTCATTAGTTTGATCCTTCTTACCATTATGTTGGTGAGAAGCGTTATTACTAATAATAGTTGTAGTGGTGGTGGTAGTGGTAGTTGCAGCTTGTGGTATTATCTTATTATCTATTTGGGTATTTTGATCATTTCCTGTTGGTGGTACTTTATGGAGTGAAGTATTATGGCTGCCTTTGGAACGTTTTTTCAAAAAGCTATTTGATTTAAGCATTGTTAGCAAGGCTTTACTCGATAATTTCGGTTGTGGATAAATAGGATCCGAAATACCAGTTGTGCGGTTATCATTATTATTATCATTATTATTATCATTATTATTATCATTATTATTAATACTGTAAGTATGACTACTATTGTTTTTCCTTCCTTTAAATGATTCCTCACTTCTATGTGAACTATCCCTAGATGGAGAAAATAAAAATGCTGTTGGTGATACAGCTAATGATTGCGCAGATAATGTCAATGAAGATCCTTTTTGATTAGTTTTATATGGTAAGGAAGTCGAAGATACTTTACTATTTGTTTCAAATTTTTTATGTGGAGTATAGTTATATGATGTCATACTTCGTCTTAGATGTGGATCCGTCATCTTCATCAATGGAATAATTGCAGGCGAACCATTTGTCGATGATCTAGACAATTTTATGTTTTCTAGAATTTTTTCAGGTGTCTTAAAAGATGCATTTCGTTTATTGTCTAATATAGTTGTTTTAGTGTTGGGTATCGAAAGAGGATCACTCATTATTAAAACTTAATCATTGGTTCGTGGTTTGTAATTAACGTTACAACTTTTATCTCTTTTATCAAAGCAGTCCTTAAACACTCTCTATATATATTTATTTTGTCTTTTCTTTTTCAATTTCCGAATAGACTGAACTCTAGTTAAAATTCAATTAAATGTAGTTCTAATTATTATATTTCCGAAACTTAATAATTATGAATGGATATATAGACCTCAGCATCCTGGAAAATGTCCTTTTATTTATAGGTTTACCTGATAGAATTTAATCTTCTATAAAATGTGAGGAGAAATATTATCTCTCTAGTTTCCTTCAATCTTTAAATTTTAAAGGCTATTATTTTTTTTTAGCTAGTTGTTTGCCGCTTTCAAAGATAAATGACGAGTGTTTCTTTCGTACAGTGTGATATAATGAATTGAATATTTTCGTGATATACGATATTCTCTAAAAGAAATTAAACCAAAAAAGAAAAAAAAGACTATTAAAGCAGAGAATTCAGCGATAGTATCTATTGTTATTGTCTGGTCGAGTTGACGGGAAACAAGATATTATATTGTAAAAGCTGCTACAATATCTGTACTAATGGCAAGTCAGATTTTCTTCTATGACCAATGGGGCACATACGATTGGTTTTGTTTTGTTTTGTTTTCTTTTCTTTTCTTTTCTTTTATTAACTAAAAAAGAAGGTTTCACTAAAACAGGCTTTAACATATCCCAAAAGCGTATTTATAGAGATAAATAAGTAGATTATGATTGGAATGAAGTAGCTTATTTTATTATATATTACTTATCATTAGTGTCAAACATTAACATAAAGCATTAACATATGTTTATATACATAAATGAATAGGGGAAAAGCAATAAAATAGAATAGTTTTATAAACATATTTATCTATTTAAACTCAGGCTCTACCTAAAGCAGCTAAAATGGATCCCCAAACAGTGGCTGGAGGTTGAGAAGCATCAATACCGGACCAGATACCAGTCTTCTTGTAGAACTCCACAATTGGTTCGGTTTGAGTGTGGTAAGCATGTAATCTTTTCTTTAAAGATTCTTCGTTATCATCACCTCTTTGAACTAATGGTTCACCAGTGACATCGTCAGTCATTTCAACTTTTGGTGGATTGAAGATCTTGTGGTAGGATCTACCAGAAGCTAAATGGATTAATCTACCAGTAATTCTAGCAACTAATAAATCATCGTCGACTTTCAATTCGATAGCAGCTTGTAATGGCGTACCTCTTTCAGCCAACATTTGATCTAATTTTTCGGCTTGTGGGATAGTTCTTGGGAAACCATCTAAGATGAAACCTTTCTTGCAAGCTGGGTTGTTAGTTAATTCATCTTTGATCATGTTGACCATAATGTCATCGGACACAAGACCACCAGCATCCATGATTTTCTTGGCTTCTAAACCTAACTGGGTACCTTTGGCAATTTGAGATCTTAACATATCACCAGTAGCTAAATGGGCAGCGCCGAATTTTTCAACTAAGTTTGGGGCTTGGGTCCCTTTACCAGCACCTGGTGGACCAATTAAAACCATTCTTAAAGACTCAGAGGTAGACATGACTGTTATAAATAAAACACGGGTATGTGTGTGTGGGTGGGTGGGTTGTTGAGTTGATGACTATTAGAGTGTTGGATAATGATACTAGGAAATTCTCTCCTATGTCACTTTTCTACACTCTTTGCAATTGAAATGTATTTACATGAAAAAAGGAACTATAGCAAATATATATGATTGATTAAGAACCAGGAAAACAAGATGAAATCTTGAAGGAAAGAAGATAAGGAAGAAAGAGAAGAAAAAAAAAACATTGGATAGAAGAAAAGAAAGACATGCAAACTTACAAGAGAACCAATTTGTGTATCTGTATTTTTCGTAAATAATATATATTCACATGACATCACGAAGAAAGAGAAAAAGAAGAAGAAAAAGAATCCCAATGCAATCACACAAACGGGGAAAAGGAAATATTTCGCATCATACCTCTCAATTTTTGTTTATATATCGTTCTGTTTTCGAGTTCCTCGCAATTTTTGTTTTTCATTTTGACTCTTTTCCTCTCTGTCGGTCGAACGCTGTGAAAAATGGGAAAACTCGAAAAAAAACAAAAAACTAAAAAAAAAAAAAAAACAAGAAGAAAAAAGGAGAACAGATGGCAGCAGCGTGTCGTAATCGACAACCGAATTACAATTGGACGGGATATTTGACGGTGATTTTGTTAAGTTGACCATAATCGATCACCATTCTGCATGTGCCATTTTTCTTTTTTAACTAGTAGAACTGGAGATGATACCAGGAACGCTTGCTCTCTGAGATAAATTCTTTCCTGAGTAGGTCTTTTATAAGCAGATGGCATTCTCGTTCAAGCTTCGGGAAGGGCCATTCGATAAGGAGCAAGTCGAGGGTGCATTTTCTCCCTCCTTTAGTTGTATGCCATGTGTATAAGTAGTTTCACCACCATGAGAGAGATAGTGTGTCAGAAACAGTTGAAGCAAATTCTTGGTGAAAGGACGGTGGGAGTAAGGAAAAGGAAAAAGAAGATTCGACAGCAGTGAAGGTAACGACAAACATTTCTTCAAGGTCGTTGGGATAAAGATCGATGAGGGTGGAATTAGCTTTGGTGAGGGTATCAACGGCGGTGATAGTAGGAGTTGGCGTACGAGTGGTAGATGGGGAAGTAAGCAGTATAGGGTGACAAGATAGGATAAGGTTACCAACAATGAGTTGATCGACAAGGTCATGACTAACGTCCGCAGAAAAGGTGATGGGCTTCTCAGTGTCAGGATGTAGTAGTGAGCAGGTGACAGCATGGGTGGATAGGGAAGTAGAACCAGGAAGAGCACCTTTCCATCTTAGAGGTTTGACTGGATATGTAGGCCATTTATTTTGAGAGACTAAAAGTGGAACTAACCAGTGAAGTGGGACTGCCGGTATCAAAAAGAACAGGAATGGGGACATGATTGACGGGACAAGTAGATTCCAGACGCGAACTGACTATAGGATGAGATCGGGCAGTCGTGAGAGTCGAGACAGTGGGTGTGGAATGTAAGGAATAGGATGTATCCACAACATTAATGATAGGCACAGAGTACACAGGAGAAGAAGGAATGATGGAAGCAGTAGAAGTTATCGTGGAACTAGCGGTAGTCGTCGAAGGGTTTTCTAATAGAGTTAGAGATGGTGTGAGGAGAGTAGGAGAAGCAGGTAGATGTACAGTGGAAGCGCAATGGTGGATCAACCTAGGCACGTCTTTGGGGATTGCTTGCTGGACAAGCAGGCGATTGATGACCAGGTTCACCACATTTAAAGCATAATCCGTTCTTCATACAGGTACGACGGTACAGATCGCGATAGTAGTTGTGATAGTTAGTGGTAGATGGTGAA
Source organism: Arxiozyma telluris (assembly GCA_030571675.1). Classification (NCBI taxonomy): domain Eukaryota; kingdom Fungi; phylum Ascomycota; class Saccharomycetes; order Saccharomycetales; family Saccharomycetaceae; genus Arxiozyma; species Arxiozyma telluris. The sequence goes on along the minus strand of JAJLYH010000098.1, from coordinate 7,305 downwards.
GAATGTTTTTTGTTATTGGAAGAACGTCTGTTAGTTGAATGGCGACGACTGTTAGGACTATGGGAATTGGAGCGATGGATACTCATGATGACATCACCATCAGCATTGGTAGGGTACTGTGGGACAGAAGAAGTAATGACAGCAGGTTGGGATGGAGTTGGAAGATTGGAAAAGGCAGGACCACCATCGTTCGAAATAGTGTGAGCCAAAATTTTAGCAGCTTCAGTGGCATCATATAATGTCTGGGGCTGGCGAAGACGGATGTCTTTTCTTAATTCTAATTTTAATCCTTTAATAAATAAATTTACCAAGGTTGTTTGGGAAAGAGAACCTTCAGCCAACAAGTTGGAGTATTGAAGGAATTCCCGGACATACCCATCGACATTGTTCCTCTGTGAAATGTTGGTTAGTTTTACAAGGATATCATAGTTATCAATTTGACCAGCAAAAGCAGCTTTAACATCTTGTAGGAAGGAATCATTTGTGAGGTACGTCATGTTGTGGTTAGAGGCATACCCTATAAACCAATTTAATGCACGATCAGTTAGATTAGCAGCTAGGATGTAGATACGGGTGTAGTCACGTAAGGCAAATTGAACTTCTAGGGATTGGAGGAATGATTGCATTTGTAACGTGTTCTTGGATGATCCATTGCCTAGAATAGATGTTATCATGGTGACTACTCTGTCTTCCTCACCCTGGATTTATATTTAGGATACTACCAAATATCCTTATCTTCTGGTGCTCAACCTCTTACTGCCTTCTGAACATCATTTGGCCATTATGAATACAATATTATGCCTTCTGGTCTGTGCAATGCACTCATTACCTTTTTATGTTCCATGAGTTAGTTTTTTAGTGATTTGCTTAATGTTTTTGTCTATCTTGATGACATACTAATAGCCAGTTAAGACAAGGAATCACATTTGCAGCACTCACGGTCGGTTCAGACAAGATGGAAAAATGAAAGTCTCATCTGCAAAAGAAAGAATTGCATCTTTCTACAGGATTCCATCGAATTTTTAGGTCACATATTGAACAAACACGGTTTTTCGGTTCAAAAAGATAAGGTTACCGCTGTACAAAAACTACCGATGCCGTCATCAATCAAAGCATGTCAATCGTTTATGGGAATGGTTAATTATTACCGGAATTTTATTCCTAAATGCAGTGAAATCGCCAAACCACTGTTTGATTTCATTAGCAAAAAATGTCCCTGGGGAGCCGATCAAGAAACTGCAGTCATAATCCTGAAGAAAAAATTGTGTAACGCACCTACACTAGTCCCGTTTGTTTCTGGTAAAAAGTATCGTCTTCCTACTAATGCCAGTTATACAGCTATAGGTTCAGTGCTAGAACGACTAAATGAAGATGGTACATTATTTGGAGTTATAGGTTATTTCTCCAAATCCCTCAACTCTACTCAGAAAAACTATCCTATTGGAGACATCGAACTTTTAGCCATAATCGAATTGCTACATCACATCCGCTACTATTTACATGGCCACAAGTTTACCTTGAGAACAGATCATATTTCTCTACTTTCTTATAGGAACAAATCAGAACCTTCGAAAAGAAAAGTTAGATGGTTAGACACCTTAGCTGAATATGATTTTGATCTCGAATACATCAAGGGATCCAAGAATGTTGTTGCTGATACCCTAAGTCGTCCGCTTGAAAATGGTGCTACAGAAATTTTTCCTCTTAGTCAACTAAGTCAGGTAAATCCCTCTTCATGGTTAAATGATTGGAAAACTGACCCCGGGTCTGCTGCCGTCCTCACAAGTTTAGGTACTGCCAATTCCACACTGATCGCTGCCGGTGATCAATGACTGTTCAACAAGTATCTGAAACGGCTGAAATTCTTCAAATAGGCTTTAGAACGGTATACTTTTAATGATGGTGTACTCGAATATGAAAAACGAATTTGCGTCCCACAGTTACAACGGTCGAAACTATTCTACATATATCACGACAGTTTACTCTATGATGGTCATTTTGGTGAATTAACTACTATTAACAAGTTACTACCCATCTATTACTTACCCTCCATGAGTAATGATATTCGCAGATTTATCAAGACTTGTTTGCAATACAAACTGATGGAAATTTACCGCAGGCAGACAAATGGACCACTACAACCACTGCCTGTCCCTGAAGGACGTTGACTCGACCCCTCAGTCGACTTCCTCACTGAACTTCTTCCAACGAAAACTGGTAATGATATGATTATGGTAGTTTGTGATCGGTTCAGCAAAAGGGTACACCTGATTGGCACAAAAAAGACAGCCACATCCACTGAAATTATTCGACTCTGGCACTGTTACATCTTCTGTTATTATGGATTCCTACGCACTACTGAGACCTATCGCGATATTCATTTTACATCTGGTGGATTCAAGGAATTGTCTGAATACTTAGGAACCAAGTTGTTGATGTCTTCGTCTAATCATCTTCAAACAGACAGACAGACAGAATGCATTAACAAACCAGTTGGACACCTATTTGGGTCTTATTGCTTCACTGACTATGACTTTTGGGATATCTTTTTATCACACACATTGACTACGTATGCAGTTCTACTTACCAACGTTGCATCAAGGCAACACTACCAGCTGTTGTAATTGGGTCGTCGATTACAACATAGCGGAAAAACTTTACCCATATATAAAAATGAAATGCGGAAATAAACTACAGCAAAGAAGAAACTTATAATAACAGAAAAGAAAAGGAAAGAAAGGATCTGTTACCTTTATTGTTTCAGACTGTACGATTTTTAGTTATGTATCATTTCTGCATTAAACCTTGAGTCTTATGTTAAGCAAGATGCTTATTAGAATATATAAAGGAGATTTGCGTGCTGATCCGTACTTGATTTATATATATATAAGATGCTATAATGTAGGGTTTAATTGATTTTTCTAAGTAATTACTTCACTCCTGCAGAAAGAATCTAGAAAAATGTTACAAATAGTTGCAAAACATCTCGAGGACAGAGCATCATGTAAAATTATTTTTTGTAAAAGTAGGATGACTTCTTTTTATTGTTGGAAATTTAATATTATTTAATAAAATAGTGAAACCTTTCTGTACCGTAGTCGGTAAATCAAGACTAATAACCACACTTGAATATGTATATAAACGCCAGGACCATCATTTCAAAAAGATACTTCTTTTTACTTTTTAACGTAATTTTTTTTCAAATTTATAGTATTATACACGTATATTAAACAACTAAATTATATAGTGCTACATACACAACCTGTTTCCAGATATGTATTTGATGATTTATCTGAACGAGACTAACTATAGTAATCATGGTTGAATAATATTAATTTATTCTTGATTCATATAAATCTAAGTTTGTAAAAATGCTATTATTATTTTTTTTGTATTGAGCTGTTTTTTTGTAAGAGAAAAAAAAAAACATTTTATCTTGAAATTTCCTCAATATTAAAAAATGATTGATGTGATTATGTTATTATTATTACTATTATTGGCGTATCCAGTAGTAGCAGTAGATATCTTATCGATGTATCATGAATTGTTTGGAGACAAAACCCGACTACGGAGGAACATTAGATGGAAAACAAAATCATTTTAGAATAAAAAGTAGAATATGAAAAAGGGCGGAGGAGGAAGAGAGAAAAAAAAAAAATATTGGAAAAATAAACAGTTATTTTAGCCTATAACTCTTGAGAAGCCTTTGTTGGTTTAGCAGACTTCTTTGGTAATAAGTTTTGGTGAATGTTTGGTAAGACACCACCTTGAGCGATAGTGACGTTACCTAATAACTTGTTTAATTCGTCATCGTTTCTGATAGCTAATTGTAAGTGTCTTGGGATGATTCTGGTCTTCTTGTTGTCTCTAGCTGCATTACCAGCTAATTCTAAAATTTCAGCGGCCAAATATTCTAGAACTGCAGTTAAGTAAACTGGAGCACCAGAACCAATTCTTTGAGCGTAGTTACCCCTTCTTAATAATCTGTGGACTCTACCAACTGGGAAAGTTAAACCAGCCTTAGCAGATCTAGATTGAGAAGCTTTAGCAGCAGAACCAGCTTTACCACCTTTACCACCGGACATTTTTTGGTATATATTATTTATTTGTGTTTATGTAAGAGTTTGTTGCACGTAATTTTTTTTTCAAGCTATTGACTTGTTGTACTTGGTTTTTCTAACTTCTGACTGAAAGCACAATGATACAAGAGGCAAACTGTAGAAAGGCAAGGGCGAGGTGAAAGAGTGACCATTTCTTCCATGTAGTTCAGTGACGTTAATGTGATCTTTATATATTTCCTAACGATGAAAAAAAAGAATAAAGTAAAATATAATAAAAAAGGGAAAGAGGTAGTAAAATGAACAGTGGCTATTAGACGAAATTCATCAGCACTAAGCAGAAACTTTCAGCACAATGTTATGATACCAAAGTCTTAGCAATAGCACGTAGAAACGAAAATAGGATTATTATTATTGTTGTTGTTGTTATCCCTTGCTACTTACCTGTCTACAATATAAAAGAGGAAATTGGTGTCACGAGGGCGGACCCACAGTTTCGCCTCTAAGGGGCGAAATAATTGGAATGTTAAATTGGAGGTAGAAGTGGTAAAAAAGACACAGGATTTGAAATTTAAGTCGATTTGAATTTTACTATGGGCAGACGCCCCGTATCCGAAAAAGGAAACCGTGATGGCGTTCGCGAAACTCTCGGTCTGGCACAAAAGTGCGAAAAAAAAAAAAAAGAAAAAGACAGTGGCCCGTTCCCTGAAATTCGCAGTGTTCCCCATACATTGGCTTGTGTTACTATAGTAAAGAGGGGCGAACCTGTGAGAACAGGATAACGTTTTCTATTTTTTTTTTTTGTTATTATTTTCACTCTTATCTTCTGCAAAGGGTTTACCAGTTTACTATGCGAGAATAATCAATTAATACAATATTACATGTAGTGTTAACGTTAATAAAGGAAATAACATCATTGTAACACACTAATTGATTTTTTAAAAAAGAAAAAAAAACAAAATACGTATAAAAGTGATATATAAAGCAGTTGAACAATTACCGTCACTGCTTCGTAATCTTACTGTCCTCAAACATCTCCCCTTCTTCTCCTTTATTTTTATTTCTACTGTTCCGTTAAAGGTTATACGTTAGTCTGAGAAATAAAGAAATTTAAAAAAAAAAAAAGACAGAGTAACAAAGCAAACTAGTCCCCTCAATTCCATATACAAAAACAGTAACTATACATAAAAGAAAATGTCTGAAAACAAAGTTGCCTCCAAAGCTCCAGCTGAAAAGAAACCAGCTGCTAAGAAGACTTCTACCTCTACTGACATCAAGAAGAAGTCTAAGGTCAGAAAGGAAACTTACTCTTCTTACATTTACAAGGTTTTAAAGCAAACTCACCCAGACACTGGTATCTCTCAAAAGTCTATGTCTATCTTAAACTCCTTTGTGAATGATATCTTCGAAAGAATCGCCACTGAAGCTTCCAAGTTAGCTGCTTACAACAAAAAGTCTACTATCTCTGCTAGAGAGATCCAAACTGCCGTCAGATTGATTTTACCAGGTGAATTAGCCAAGCATGCTGTTTCCGAAGGTACCAGAGCTGTTACTAAGTATTCTTCTTCTACTCAAGCTTAAATGATTTAGAATATTATTTTGGTATTATTTAAAATTGGTAAAAAAAAAAAATAAAAAAAGGAAAAGTCTTTTATTTTACTTCAGTAATAAACTACAAACCACACTAAATTGGTTGATTCAATAATAGTCATAATCATAATAGACCATGAAATAAAAAAAATTTTTCACATATAATATGTTATGGTATATTTTTTTCTTATTCTTGACAAACGAACAAAAAAAAATGAATTACAGTTATAATAATTATAACAATAGCATTAATGATATCTCAAATATTTAAACAGATATATTATTTAAATAAATTTAAATAAGTTGTATAATAGTAGCAATCTTTAAATATATTAATATTTCAATAAAATATTCTAGTGTTTACAATTATTTCTTTCTTTTTTTTTTTTTTTTTCTTCCTTCTTTCCTACAAAGAATAAGAAATTAACGTATGTGGTCTCTATAAAAATACTTATAGAGAGCTTTTTATTAAATTAAATGTCTGTATTAGATATGATATTTGTTTATGTATATGTATATATACATATATATGAATTTGGTGGTTCCTTGAGCAATATCAAATTATATCATACAAAAATGAAAGAAAAGGTGGACTGTTCTGGCCTAGAGATATGGTATCAAACTTTAACGGTGGGAGAAAAAAAAAAAAGCAAAATGCTTAGCTTGTTGATTAATGTATCTACATAAGCTAAGAATAATTAAGATACTAAGTTACTTATTTATATATAGTGTACCTTACCAAAGTGGTATTTAGAGTTGTTTTTAATTAAATTTTTGTTTTTTTATATAATAGCTTAAATAGTCTTTCAAGGGCAGGCATTTTTTGTGTAATAAGTTATTTATTGGTGTTCTTAACTTTCCATAGTTTTTTTATATGTTTTGTTATTGTAATTTTATTATTTTTCTTGAAAACATTAAAAATTTATAAGTTTGGCGTGCATAGAGAAAAATGCAACTGGGACTGACAAAACAAACAAATTTTAAAAAAAATTTATTAACTTAAGAAAATAAAAATCATTACAAACATAGTAGCCATTAAAATAAAAAAGAAAATGAAATATTGAAAACAGATGTCTATTTTACTATGAAATAGTCCTTTCTTTCATTCGTTCGTTCTTTCTTTCCTTTTTTTTTTTTTTTTTTTTACTTGGAATATTAAAGAAAGAACCAAAAACAAAATAAACGGTCGAGCTTTCCTATAATAATAATAATACTATATCCTATTCTAACAAATCCTTTTTTTTATTTATTTATGAAATAATTAAAAATGTATTAATATAACACCAGCATAAGTAGGCCAAGGTCTATATACAATTAAAAATCAAATAATAATACAAATCAAGTAATTAACTATTAAATTTTCATTTACTACTCTAAAAAAAAAAGGTGTTTTGGTATAAAAGGTTACTTTTGGAACATAGAATCCACATATTTACTTTAAGTATTCTAATGATAATTCTGTTGAAATATGACTAGAGCTATGCTTGATAATCTAAATTCATCGTACCAAGTGATTAACGAATTATGAAAAATTTATATTAAAGAAGACTCGAAGATAAGATGAGTTACATTGTATATTATTGTATCTTGTATATTAGTTATGTAGAAAGTAGAAAACCAAGCAATACAACAAATATTTATAATACCACCAATATCC
>JAJLYH010000097.1:0-50331 GCA_030571675.1 Arxiozyma telluris | reverse complement strand
AAGTGTCTCTTATCTTATTCACTTACCGGGCTCTTTATTTTATTCACTTAAAATTCTTACCTGGAATTTTCAACAAACCCTATTTTCTATCACCCAAACCATAACAATTTATTGACAAACATCGTAAAACCCTAATTATCATTTCTTAAACCCTAACAACTTTTTAATTTAACCCTAATATCTCAGTTAGTTCACAACATCTTCGGTGGTAATTTGGATTGGGAATTTAACAAATTAATAACACTATCGAACGGATAGGTAACACAATAACAAATAAAAACAATTGTACTATCGGATGGGCAGTGAGGGCAATGATAAATATATATAAATATGTTATATATGGGAAAATTAAACGATTAGTGCCTATTCTTTTTTCTTACATAGTCAACTATATGCGATTATGAATCAGACAAAAATACAATTATTGGATACTAAGATAAAGAACCTTTATATATAAACCATTGGTTGCTAATTTTCTTAATTGGATTCTAAAAGGATTGCCAATAGTTCTAATAATTTCCATTTTAATTAACTCATCTCATTTATGTGTTTTATGCCACTAAGCGTTATGAAATTATACATTTATGCATTTTGCAGGAATATTTCTATGTATGTATATATCTCATTATTGCTTCATTTAATGGCTCAATATTTTAATCACACAAATATTCAACATGCAAATTTTTAGACAAACCCTAAATTCCAAATTCGAAGCTAGAATAATTTATTGACAACCATCACAAAACTCTAATAACCATTTTTTTTGAAATCCTGAAATACGTATTCCGTGGATAACACTGACGGTCAAGAAAAAGTATTTAAAAAACGACTAAAACCCTGGGTCCAGACTGTGTGAGTTGTATTCCAACGAACGATCATCCGATTAAACGTTGGTGGCAAATCACTGAGAAATTTATTTGAGAGACTTCTCATTACCGAGAGAGGGCGCTAGAAGTAATTATTAGCATTACCATTCTTATTATATCTATTAGGTTCTACCTAAGAGACCATTCAAGAACAACCTAACTAAGAATAATAAGAATTACATAATTGAGTTACTAGTTAGAATTAACGAATGTATAATTTGTGAGTGTTTATTTATAATCAATATTCATGTTTTACTATATTACTTGAGATAACCCCTTACAGTTCTATATCAACAAACAAATTAAACAAAAAACTTCAAGGTTATTATTTAATTTTATATAGTCTTAGGTAAAAGTCCTCTTATTTATCTTAATTGTTGTACTTCATTCATCCAACAATAACCAATTTTATATAATTTCATGATATCTTACCTGTTGGAAGTCAACCAGGAAGAAAATATGGGAAAGGAGAACAATTTCTATGTACTAAAATAAATATTAGTCTTATTTTATTTTGTAAACAAAAAAATTCTTCACAATTCTTCATTATAATCATCAAAATAAAGGATAACGAAACAATTATTATGATTAACATAAAGACATTTTTGATATTCTTTTAGCTACATTGTTAAATTTTTACCTCTTATACCTTCTTTTTAATTATTTATTCATTAATTATTGGAGTATAGCCTAGTGCTAAAGAATAATCAAAATCTTTTTTAAGAAGGATTGTTAGTAACTCCTGTCGAACTATAAACAAGTTAATTTTATTGTAAATACATACAAATCTACTAGTTAGTATTACATAATAATTACATAATCCTAAGAGATCATTTTTATTAAGTATACTAATAAAATTATAATAAAAAATTCATAGGAAGATGCACCTAGGATGCTACTGTAAGTAGTAGTCATGGTTAAGTAATAATGTGCTTGGTGTATTTACTATAATTAAAATTCTTCAGTCTTCTCTATGTGAAGGATAAAAATAAATATATATAAATATAAAATATAATTACATAAAATTTTCAGACAGAAATTATGAAATTTGTTTCTTTTTCACTCCTTATCTCATCCTTATATATAACTTCTACTATTGGACAAATAGTTTATTTTCATATATTTATTAGCAACTATTTCTTTTATAGGTCTAAATAAAGTTATGACCAATCATGCCTATTGGTTCATCTTTAATTATTGTCCGAATTATTCGTACACATAGTCCCGTAGTTCCAACAAAAATCTTTTCATATAGTCAAGATAACAATTTGTTTTTTTTACCAGTTCATTTATTTATTCTAATTTATGTACTACTAGTTGATGCAATTCAAAAAGATTATGATCTACATACTTTTATGAAAAAAACAGGATAAAATCATCTGAATGAGATCTTGGGAAAAGAAAGCCATACGCAATAAATAAAAGCAATTCTACCACCTCCCTAATTTTTTTTATCCTTTATAAAAAGTATATACCATCTATAAATCCATTTTAATGACAATTATATTTAAATAGTATTCACATATGTTATCTTCTTTTCTTTGCCAAAAAGCTCTCTAATATGTCTGTTCGAGGTGTCTTAGCTACTTTTCTTCTAGAAGCCTTTGATGTTTGTGATTTACCTGTTAGCCCATATTTTCTTCTTGTGAGGGACTGTTTTTCTATAGTTGATTTGTGCTTCAAGTATTCATCCTCTTTATTATTTTCATCATCATTATCCACAATTATATGATCAGCATCAGAACTTTGTATATTTTCATCACTATCTGATATAACAATTGAGTCTGGAGAACTTTCTCGAAATATGCTATTACCTCCTATCTTCAATGTTTCATCTACTGAAGATACTGATTTTGTAGGTTTAAAGGATTGCCGGGAAGGCATGTCAATATTGTCTAACAATTTTTTATTCAAAGAAGAATTATCAGGTAGAACTTTATTAATATTAATAGAACCTTCTTCTGAAGTAATATGCGACAACGAAGATGGCTCCTTTCTCGATGTGTTTGCTCTTTTAACTTCCTTAATTAATAATTTTATATCTTCAGGGTGTTCTTTATCCAAAAATTGTCCACTAGAGACTAATAAATCTACTTCATTATTCAACTCTTTATCAATAAATTCCTTCAAAGCTGTCTTTTCATCTTTATCTACAAATTTCTTAATAGCGTCATTAAATCCAACTTCAGGTAACAAAGATAGTTGCATCTTGTTTAAAAGATCATTAACTAGTAATTCAATCTGTAATTCACTATTATCACCATTATTATTCTCATCGTTATTCATCGATAAAGCACATATTCGATTATTACCAGAATTTGCAATTTTATCTTTATTTTTTGTGGCTGTTGGCTTCTTCTTTTTATAATATTGGATAATATTATTACTATTGGCAACACGTCCAACAAATCTGTTACTAAATCTTCTAGGATTTTCCACCTGGTAATCCAACATATCATTAACAATTACTCTACTGTTTGTAATCGTACTAGAACCACCGCTGCTAATATTAGAAGACGTTGGTCCAGAATAATTCACTCTCAATCTTATCAAAGGGAGTGGAATGCTGATTGATAGTTCGTTCAAATCATCATCTTGATTCAATTCATCAATTTCAATACCGTTTTGTCTCAATTTTTCTTTAGTTTCCTTATTTGCTTCATCAATCATTTCATTAACTTGTCCAATTAAATACTTAGTAATAGAGTCTTTGTCATGTGGCTTCAAAAAGGGAACTTCATTTAAAGATATATTTCTCATCTTAAACGTTCTTATTGTGGTCAACGGGATCGGAATCAGTCTCGGCTGACTTTTATTTTGTTTATAATTAATTTCCAAAATGAAAACATATTTAGGTTTAGCTTCAGCATCGCATAAGGAAGTAGCCACTGAGGATCCTGGTTGTAAAACATTAAATTCTTTAATAGGATTATAGACTAGATTTGGAATACATTCATGTTCATGGCCCCAAATGACAAGATCCAAAAAGTCTGGTAAAAACTGTTCAGGTAGAAAAGCTGTATTAGTATGGCCTATATGATTTTGGTGAACACACATTAGATTGAACCATTCACCATCACGTATAGTAGGGACTTCAAAAGTGACCCCTCCTTCTTTAAAAGTTCTAAACAACCTTTCCTCTCTAATTGACTGTAGTCCGTACAAAGCCAATTTAGTCTTCCCCTTTTGAAATAGCAATGGTGACAAACAAATCTTGTCAGTCTCAAGGACCTTCCCGAAATGATTCACCAACCCACTAACATGTAAAATATCCATAGGACAAAGTAAAGAATCACCAGTAGCATCGTCATGATTTCCTGAGATGGCAAACATCGGGATAGATATATTAAAATTTGGGTCCTCGTAGTTAACATTAGTGAACTCACTATACCCCAATACTTTTGAAGAATCACTTAACAATTCTAATTCACATGGCTTATCACCCATACAAGCCAATCTAATGGATCTCATCACTTGGTATAAAGATTTTTTAGAAGGTTTATTTATATGAAACAAGTCTCCACTCTGTAATATCATGTCTACTTGATAATCCTTGGCAATCATCATTATTTCATGGAAAGTCTTCCAAGAATCATCGCATGTTATGGGATCATTTTCGTTGTAGCCAACATGATTATCTGTAGTAATTAAAATACGGATTGTGTCTTCATCTGGTAAATCCATGCTAAATCAAACCAAATAGAATATATTTATTTATCTTTCTTGTTTCACCTATCTAGTATCCAATATATTCAAAGACACACAACTTTTCATAACTGTATACACATGCATGTATACATCTCTGTGTATTTAATACACTGAAACATTGTAGACAAGATCCAAAAAAGAAGAAAATAACTGTGTCCCCTTGACTTGCTGAGGAAGTTTTACCTTACCTTACTCTACTTCAATTTAATTTTTTTCTCTTTCAAGCTTGAATTTTAAAATATATTCATCCTTGTACAGAATACATATATGTAAGTGCTATCGAGAACAATGATTCGAATCGAACACATTAGTGGACCTTAGTACCAACCATCATATAAAATAATGTTATCTATTTATTCATTTGATTGTTATAAATACACGTATTTACAAGTTTTTATTTGCATATCATCTAATACAAAAACGATCTTTTTCTTCCCTTCTTTGTACATACATACATCATATTAAGAGCATACGGCAACAATGATGATCCAGCAGAACTCTTATTGTTGTTGGATAGTTTCTTCAATCTTCAACTTTCTTGAATGGGTGTCAAATATATTTGAAAGTTCTTCAAAAGTTGTGTTGCGTAAACTATATTCCATGACTTTTTTGTCCTTAAATGTAATCTTGATCATAGGTTCTTGATTTGGGTCAGTGATCAATTCTTGTGTCATCTTTGTACCTAATATACGTTGTTTAGGTGGGATAGATGCCATTATCAGTCTTGCAGTTTTAGCTAATTATACCAAAAAATAGAAATAAAAAGAATAGATACAGTTAAAATGTTATGTTAGTAAGGGGATTAAATAACTGATGATAGATACAGACTACTAGATACATATAAAAACATTGTAGTTCCGAAATACCTTGTATTTCTGAGGATCCATTTCACAAAGACCTGCAAAACATACCTTCTTTCCCAAATGGATTAAATCTAACAAAGACTTGTGTCATATATTTAGTAAGCATTTTACCTTCTTTCTTTAGAACTTTTCTTATATATATATATATACGCTCACTCACTCACTCACGCACGCACGTTGCTTGTTTAACACCTATTGAACTGTAATGCCTATCGATTACTCCTCGGTTAGAGACCTAAATACATACTGCACCGTCTGTATGAGTATTCATACGTATACACAATATATGTACAATATCTGCAGATTACGTGGCCCCAAGAGTTTTCCTTTCCTTACCTTTTCTATTTTCTCGAAATTTCCAGCCTCGAGTAAAATCTCATGAAAGGCAGAACAGAACAGAACAGAACAGAACAAGACAACAAAAGAAGATTAAATTGGGTTCAACCCACTGACCTACAAAAGACACAAGGACGTATAAACTATAGCGGATTCCAGCATTGATATAAACATTTTAAAGAATATCGAATAGATTATTAATGTATACAAAGAGAATAAGAAAAAAAAAATAAAGAAATAGTCTAAAAACGCAAAAGTGGATGTCTGCTACAATACAACCATATAACAATACAACGCTCTCTACCAACATAACAACTTGTTGCACAACATGTAGCCAATTTTTTTAGTGGATCTCTTTGGACTCTCCTCATTTAGATGTGTTTCGGTAGATGTGATATGGAGAACCTTGTGAAGTTGGGAAGATTAAAGTGTCTGCAATCACAGTATTGCTACGTCTTGAAGTAGAATAAACAATCAAATCGGCAACATCCTCTGCCACTAAAGGAGACACGTCCTGATAGACACTAGCGGCTCTTTCAGTATCCCCTTTATATCTTACCACTGAAAATTCAGTCTCGACAACACCTGGTGCAATCAATATGACTCTAATTTTAGTATTAATTAATTCCTTTCTTAAACTGTCAGTAAATGCTTTTACGGCAAACTTCGATGCACAATAGATGGATCCAGTTGGATATGCTTCTCTTCCTGCAATCGAACCAAGGTTGACAATATCACCTGAGTTTTTTTTCTTGAATATAGGCAACACAGCCTGTGTCATATTAATTAATGCAATAACATTTGTGTCCATCATCCCTTTAATGTCTTTAATATCAATTTCACCGACTGGATCAGAGCCTAATGCTTTACCAGCATTATTAACTAAGATATCAATATCTTTAAATTCTTCTGGTAGGTTTTCTAAAAATGGTTTAATTGCATCAGTATTAGTTACATCCAATTCTGCAACGTGAATCTTTGCATCTGGATATTTTTGTAAAAGCTCCTTCTTCAACGATTCCAGTTTAGACAGTCTACGGGCACATAAAATTAATTTTGTCTTCCCATTAGATGCATCCATATATTCAATTGCTGTAGCTGCACCAATACCTGCCGATGCACCAGTAATTAATACAATTTTGCCTTCTAATCTTTCAGCAGCCTTTCTACCTTGAGACATTTCTGTTTTTTTTAAATAATGCTTTGCTTTTAATTTATATATATATATGTATATTTATTTATCTATTAGTGGATTATTATTAACAATATTTTAAAGATATAGATACATCACATAACTGCTCCAATGACAGTATGCACACAAACTATCTGTAGTAGCAATCAGTTCAACGGATACAACAAACACCATCCCTATTTAAATATATAATGTTCTACTGTTCGAATCTTTCATTTTCCTTTCGAAGCCTCACCGTATGAAATGCACCATAGTTCTCCATAACGACTAGTAGCTAGTCAAATTGGGCAAATAGATAATGAATCGATCTTTGATCCGTTATCTAAGATAAAGATAAGATAAAAAAACAGAAAACAAATCAAAAAAAAACATATCAAAAAAAAAAAAAAAATGAAAACTAGATAAACGAATTAGCTACTTAAAATTCGAGCTTATCAATACGTTAATAGAAAAAAAGGACACCCTCAAGATAGTAATAATAATAAGAAGTCATTATATCTACATATCCATATATGTAAAAAAAATATGTTTGGCCTCTATTCTCTATCCACACTACACTGTATGTATGATTATTTACCCGTTAGTTAACAATAGAATCCCTTTCTCAACAGACTATCAAAAAGTAGGACAGATTATCAGTAGCATATCTCACACAAGATTTCCATATTTTATAGTTTTTATCAAATCTTATTACATAATCGCAAACCAAAAAAAAAAATAAACTGATTTATTTTCGTGTTAACTTTAGTTTGACCTATTTTCCCCCTGTCTCTCTATCCTTATCCACCCATTAACTTCCATCTTCACTGTACACTTTAGGGGAACTATTCTGCGGATGGTGATACCATAGACGGCACTGGACTATTCGCTACCGAGGCGACCGAAGTATTAGTATTGGACAATATTATCAATGGAGTACTTGCAAATTTCGAATCAAATGCACTAAAGTCAATTGGTTTTGTATCGTTGGTAATCTCTCGATATTTTTTAATCACTTGATTTTCTAATTCCAATGAATCACTATAGATCACAGAATCTTCTGTGTTGTATACCCTGGCATTCGAAAATACTAAATGGAAATCTTCCACTATTTCAAATAAGCAATTATAAAGATTATTATCAATATGATATCTAATGTTTTCAAATGCACATGGATACTTGATCAATAAATAATAATCTGGATATATTGTTTTTGGTGGTCTTTCCATGAAAATTGGGGACAACAATCTACCTAATTCATTTTTATAATTCACTGCAAAATCATAAATAATCTCTGCTTGACCTGAAATCGCTTGTCGTTCTACCAGTGGAAGTGATGTATCATCCAATACCCTATTATAAGGTTGTCCATTCTTATTTTTACTGGGACGACCACGACCACGACCTTTACCACGGCCACGTGTAGATTTAGAGGCTCTTGTTTTTGTTGAAGTTCTTGCAGATTTGATTGATGTCTTCCCTCCAGATGTAGTATCATTTTTATTATCTTGTTGTTCAGGGTATACTATTGCTTGATTATTAGTTAGCCCCTCAGGTGTACGTGCCACAGTTAATGGCGTTTCTGGTATAATACCATCTCCGTTGTTCTCCAACTTGGCTTGCTTTATCTTATCAGAAGAATTATCGGCCTGTAATTTCCGTTTTCTACCTCCTCTAATTTCTTCATCATCTTCATTTTCATCATCTGTAATCTCAAATTGTTTCAACCATTGCTCTTCTGTAAGATCATCATTGTACACTGTCTTCTTTCTATCTCTAGATGTTCTGCCTTCACTTAATTTTAAAGTTTCATTTTCTCTAATTTCTTCTTCTGTTGGAATCTCCTTTGTATAAATATCTGGTAATTCTGAGATATCGAATAATCTAGTTTTAATACCTAATTCTGAATCTTTTGCAGCCCTTTCATTATCTAAATTAGTAAATATTGTCAATTCATTATCATCTCTAGCCAACAACTCGTTGATCTCATTATCATTCAATTCATCCTCCTCCAATTCACCAGCTGCTCTTCTTCTTCTACGGTCTTCTTCTGCTTCTAACAACGATCTTAATAATGCTTCTTGTTCTTCTGCAGTAGATTTGTTATCAAATTTACCAGCTTGAATAACCTTTCCATCAATATCTAATTTCTTGTGAGCTCTTTCCAAGATAGCCTCTTCAACAGAGTGTTCAGTGATCAATCGTAAAATTCTTACTTCATTCTTTTGACCAATTCTATGTGCCCTATCTTGTGCTTGTAAATCTTGATGTGGATTCCAATCTGTATCAAAAATAATAACAGTATCAGCTGTCTGTAAGTTTAACCCTAATCCACCTGCTCTTGTTGATAAAATAAAACAGAAATATTCAGATTCTGGATCATTAAATAATCTTAGAAGAACACTACGCTCGTCTGATTTTGTATGCCCATCCAGTCTAAGATATTTTATATCCATAAATCTCAAAAAATCTTCCATAATATCCATAATCTGAGTCATTTGGAAAAAAATTAAAACTCTATGACCTGTAGCTTTTAATTTAGGTAAAACTCTTTCCAATAACTCAAATTTACCAGCTACTCTCCAAATATTAAAATTAGTTTCCCTAGTTGGATTGATTTGATCTTCTACTTCCTCAAAAACAAAAGGATGATTACATATCTTTTTCAGTTGCATTAATTGATTATTAAATCCACGAAGACCAACCATTTTCTTATTTGTATGATCACCAACGTATAGACGACGATGCTTCAACATCTGCTGATACATAATTTGTTGCAATGCACTCATCTTACACTTAATAACCTTTTCCACCTTATCTGGTAAATCTTTTTCCACATCTTTTTTCAAACGACGTAACAAGAAAGGACGCAACACTTTATGTAATCTTCTAATAACTAATAAAGTTTCTTCTTCACTTAATTCAATCTTATCTTGACCACCAGTATTTGCAAATGGAGTATTAAACCACTCATCGAAGGATTGCACAGAATTGAAAATCTTTGGAAGAACAAAATTTAACAACGCCCATAATTCAGGTAAATTATTTTGTAATGGTGTACCAGTAAGAATCAATCTGTAGTCTGAATGATAATAGGTGTTTAAGGTTAATGACAATTTTGATTGCGCATTCTTCATTCTATGACCTTCATCAATGATCATATGGACCCATTTAATTTTAGATAATAGTGCCTTTTCCTTAATAATGTATTCAAATGTAGTTAATACCACATCAAAATGACCACTTCGAATTGTGGCTTGCTTCAATTTTCTTTCAGCAGGTGTTCCTTTAAAAGAAACAGTACGAAGTGTTGGAGCCCACTTGGCAAATTCATTACTCCAATTTGATAAAGTTGATAATGGAACAATAACTAAAAATGGACCATGAACATTTTTAACCTCATATAAGTACGTTAGCAATGAAATTGTTTGGATAGTCTTACCTAATCCCATCTCATCTGCCAAAATACCATTTAAATGATTGTTAAATAAAGAAACCATCCACTGTAAACCTTTTATCTGATATTCTTTTAACGTACCACCAACCAAGATAGATGGTTGTTGCTTAATTTCCTCCTTGATTCTATGTGCCACATTATAATAGTCAGCATTCTCTTGTTCCTCAACATCGTTGGTTAGCCCAATTTCGCTACTCATGGAAGAGGTGGGAGTTGCAGATGTACCAGATTCATCATTATCTTTTTTAAGATGTGACTCAATCATAGTCCTTGTAAAATTTTGTTGATCCTTCACTGCATTTGTTAAGGACTCCAAAAACTCATTAGTTTGTCTTAATAAATGTGTAATCCTTGTATCCTTTGTCTGATCCAACAGTTTGATATATGCCTCTTCATCGTTAGCCTTTAGAGCTTGCAAACGTTCCTTCGCCTTTCTCTCTTGTCTCTTTTGTTCTTCCTTTTCTAGATTGCTATGTAAAGTGATTAATTTATTACCGAATTTTATTCTTCTATTCCTATTCTCTAATCTACCATTAAATTGTTTTGTTGATCTATCTAAAATAAATTCCAACCTCATAGCTCCATCTCTCTTTTTCTTTTCATACTGTTGTAGTTCATGTTTCCTATAAAGCTCTTCTGTCAAGAGAGTATCCTGAATATTAATTTCTCTAATCTTGGAAAGAAAGTTTGGATGAGTATTAGTGAGTAATGAATTTTGATACCACTCAAATTGTAAAACATGGCCTCTTACTGCCTTCTGTAAAGGTAATAACTGTAGTGCACGATAGTCAACCATAGCCCTATCCTTTGTTATTTTATCTACTGTATCTTCTAATAAAATTGCTAAACAATCGTTCACAGCAGTATCTAAATTTAATGCAATCAGGGTTTGATATATTTCGGCGGTTGTATGTGTATCGATACCTTCCGGTAATAATGCAGGGATTATAGTAAAATCTGTAGGATCCTTAGGGAAAAGGGATTCATAAGCCACTTTTGTGTGAGTTACATTTGGCAATGAAAAGGAATCAACCATGATATCTGGATCTTCAATTTCAATTATTTTTTCTGCCATATCGTTTTTTTTCTTGAATTCATCTAATGAAATAGGAGGTGCCGGCTCAGGAGGTTCTTGGTTTTCAAGAATCTTTCTTTGGGTTTCTATAGGTTTCCTTGATTGTGTATTTTGTGACTCCATGTTATTCGAAACTTCAGCATCTAAACCAACTGATGTATTCCCATTTTTTGTATTTTTACTTGCCATTTCCAACTTAGTTAATTCTGGAGCCTTAGCTTTTTCTGATCCAAGGTTCATGTTATTATTAGCATTATTCACTTTAACCTTATTAGATCTTGGAGATTTATTAGTCTTACGTGCACTACCTTTATTATTCTGCGATAAGTCTTGATTAGGTAAGGACTGAGGCTTAGGAAAATTATCATTATTAACAAAAGACAGAGGACTATTATTTACAGCATTTACAGGGGATTGAACTGCTTGTGGCTTTTGGTTAACAAACGATGAATTTTGATTCATAGATGATGGCAGATTTGTCCTTGGACTTGTTGACATTGCTTCATAGGCCTTTTTCATCCGCAGGTATTCACTTAAACTTATTAGCATTTTTTTAAAATCTGGTGGATGAGAGACTGACTGATGGATGATAGCTTGATATTCGATTGGAACATTTTGGTGATTTACTAGACATTTTAAAGCTGTTATTTGTGCTCTTAATAAATTCGATTGACTTGAAGTAAATATATTTGGATGAGATGTAGTCTGCTGAGAACTCTGTGAAACTGGAACATTGTGGCTTACTTGTTGTTGGGATTGATCATAAGCCATCTTTTGAGATGGTTGTTTATTTACTCGGGGGGAACTATTATTATTATTATTTTGTACGTGTCCATATATGGAATCCTTAGGCATATTTCTTAATGTTGTATTTCTGGAATTAGATTTTGGGGAGACTGCTTCATCTAATGATAAAGTGTTAGTTTGAGGTATAAAGTTCGGTGTATTTGGAATATTATTAGATAAATTAGATGCAGCTCTATACATATTATTTTCATTCATTTGGGTATCAACGTTTCTTTCAACTGGACTACCAATAACATTATCATTTCTATTACTTCGTACATTCACTGTTTGTGATAGATTAGAATTGAACTGTTGACTATCGGTATTCATACTACTAGCGGCACTAGTAGTTTTATTAATTTTGCTGTTATCCATGGAACTGCCATTATTATTATTATTATTATTATTATTATTATTATTATTATTATTATTAGGATTGCCAGGATTGTTATTTACATTATTCCTTTGTTGTAATTCTTGTTGTTGCCTAGCAGCCACTTGCAAAGTCTTTGTTAAAAATATAAATTCTGGAACATTGGGAGCGTTTTCACCATGTTCATTGCGTAATTGTTGCCACCTGATATAACATCTATTAATTTCTTCCTTAGTGAACTGTTTCTGTGGTATCTCTATATTCATTATTAACAAAATAGTGGTATTTTAATATAGTTAGTTATCTATTAGAACGAGTAATGAAAAAAAGGAACACTTTTACAAAAAGTTTAGTGGCTATATGAGACCAGTGTAGCAAAGTGTGATATGAATATTTATAATAGTTGCTAAATAGACGTGAATTGTGGATAATTGAAATATATGACACCAACAAAAAATGATATCCACTGGTTTGATGATGGTATGCAAAGAGATAAATAAAATAATGCTCTAAGTTTTTTCTAATACAACCAGTGCGCTAAAAAATATCTATATCTATTTCTATTTCTACACTTTATATGTGTATATATCTGAGAACTAATAAAAATGAAGTAATTGGCGGCTATACGTTAATAAATTGACTCTATTGGATGTTATATGTATGTCTTCTGCATTCAGCTCTTCAATCACGGAAACAAAGAAAACAAAAAAGATGAAATTGAAATTAGAAACCTGCCACGGTTTTTTTTTTTTCTTTCCTTCTTTTTTTTCTTCTAGCATTTCACAATTCTTTAAAAAATACCGTGTCATCATTTCACACGTCAGCAACAGAGGACTATAATACAAGATCTACACTGACTATTATTAGGTTGTTTGATAAATGTATGCGGATGACTGTTACATGCTGCTGTTGTCAATGCATCCATAATTCTCACCCCAGGGTATATTAGATGCAAACATATTATTTTCTGTTACTATTTCAAAGTATGAGTATATAGATACATATATATAATCATAAATGCCTAATTATTTTACTTAAACGTTTATAAAACAGTGCTTTCTTCTTCCTTTTCTCTAAGTTACCACATATCGTCACTCCTCATCTTCTTCTGCCTCGGCTCCAAACAACATCATCATATCTAGATCATTTTGATCCAATGATTCATCTTCGTTCTCCGGATTTTCATTATTTTCTGTGTTGTTTGTTTGTTCTTGTCTAACTTCTCTATTATTATCTTCTACAGATTCTTCCTCGTCCTCATCTTCGTCGTCGTCTTCATCAGCCTCAACATCATCGTCGTCATCAACATCTTCATCCTCATCTTCCTCTCCATCATTGTTAGGCTGTTCTTGCCGTTTACTGTCAATATGTTTTTCATTTCCATCATTAATGGTGGTCGCATCTTCGTCAACCTTTGAACTGTGCTGTATCGACTCTTCATTTGCCTTCAATTGTTTCTTCTTCAATTCAACTTCTTTCTCAAGCTTCTTGATACTTTCTACAAATCTTGATTTCAACAATGGATTAGTAGCCTTTTCTACTTTACGTATTGTTTGTGTTAATGTAGTCTCCAATTCTTTCAATTCGTCTTCTAACAGTTCAATATGCTGTCTCTTCTTGTCTCTTCCTCCTCTTGATTCATTATCATCATCATCATCGTCGTCGTCGTCGTCTTCATCGTCATCATCTTCTTCCTCCTCATCCTCGTCTTCTTCGGATTCATCTTCTTCCACTGCACCTTCCTCAGCGCCAGACCCTTCAAATGCATCTCCCCCCTCTCCATTAACCTTATTTTTAGTACTAGAAGTAATGTCATTGTGATTCTTTACTTCTCCTTGCAAATCCTTCGCTTCTTCTTCCTCCTCCTCACTCTCAAATGCAGCTTCAAGATCCAATTCGTCATCGTCGTCATCTTCATCATCGTCTTTTTCTTTTTCTTCCATATTCTCACCTTTCTCTTTGATATCACGATTTTCTAATTTAATACTTGAATTCTCTGTAACAACTGATGATGCAAGTGGATTGGTTTTGATAGTCGCAGAGCTCACTTGTTGTTGGGATGAGAGATTCAAATGACTTTGTGAAGTCAATGGTAGTGGCTTTGTATTTATCTCGTCTTCAGTAATTAATTCGAATGTGACCTCTTCAGCTTTATCATCCTCATTTAAAAGTGTTTCCACTACATTCTCCACATACTCGAATTCTGTCGGGTTCATTTTTCTTCTAAATCTACGATTTCTAACATTGTACAATGGTGCAGTCAATCCATGCTTATAGTCGTATGATTTTATTGCAATTTTGTCAATTTGTTGAGGAGTAATATCATGGTTCCCATGACTCAAATGCTGCCTTAATAACTTGATTTTTTCTCTATGGATCTCTTCTATGATATCTTCGTAATGATTACTGACCATATCTTCAGTATCAGGTACCTGTAAATCAAATACTTCCTCTTCTTTATCAATTGTCTTGATACATAAAAGCATCTGACTAACATCAAAAGTCTTTAAAAGATTTTTTCTGTCCACACTTTTATTGACCTCAATGATGGTAGGCAGATCAACAAGAATAGCACCATACATGTAACCATTGATCATTACAGCTGCATGTCTCTCTGTGATCCATTTAATCCCAATACCTGAATAATCACCAGCTTCGATAGAATTTTTGACAAAATCCACTTGTGTATCAGGTACAACTCTTAGTATGATACCAGATTCAATCAGAGGGTCACTTTCAACATCTGAATCTTCAGAATCATACCCTTCACCAGGGATACGGATTGCTTTGACTCGTACTCTTGGCTCATGTCTTTTTACTTTAATTCCATTATTATTTTCATCCTTTTTCTTTAAGTTTAATTTTACTTTTATTGGACCAGCCTTTTTGACAATATTGGCAGAATCTGAATGGTCTTCTTTTTTCAAATTTATCTTTATCTTAGGTATAACTTTTGAATTATCCTCTTTCAATTTTGTCTTAATTTTAATCTTTTTCTTAGCCTGAGAGGGTTCTTCAGAGGATTCTTCAGTTTTGGACCTTTTTATCTTTACTACTGCCATTTCTATAATACGTGAGTAGTCTAACAAGGATTTTACAGATGCGATATATAGATATATTTGGATGTTATTTAACCAATTAAAGCAAACACTTGAATAAAACAGACGCTAATTTACTTTATATCTTCTTCTTCTTCTTCCCCTCTTTTTTTTTCTTTTTGGAAACGACTCTCTCACTTACCGTTGAGTTCAATATATATATGTGATCTCAAAAATACTATGTAATGTATCTTCGTCAGTTTATACGTGTCTACCAGGACTAATTGCTGCTAGTAGTTGTTTTGAACCACAACTTGTAGCAGTGAACATCGAGTAGCAGACATTTTACCAATACAAAGGTAACGTATACCAAGATATACCGGTGATGTGGTGTGTGGGTGTACACAAAACATAAGGCCTCAAACTTTCTAAAGCTTTCTGTTGCACTGTAAGAGAGCCAATTGTGTGGGGAAGGGGAAGGTAGATGACAATGGTTAGTATAACAAGGTCCACACATGTGTGTGGAAGAAATAGATGATGTGAGGTGTAGCTTTTAATTATCAATTTTCTAATATCTGTTACAAAAAGTTGTCTAGGTGCATGTTAGTGTGGGCAACTTTTGAAAGGGATTAATAAGAGAAGATGCCAATCAGGGTCCCAACTTTGAAAGAAATAAGTTCCATTAAATATAACTATCAGTTCCAATATTTGGTTAATCCTACGGTATGTGATAGAATATTTTCCAAATTACAATTAGATACAGTTTACCCCAATAGATGTCACAACCTTAAAGTTTTGGATTTATATCCTGGTCCTGGTTTGACTTCAGTGATATTTAATAATAAATTCACTCCAAAACAACATTTTTTAATGGATGTTAGAAACTCATATGTCGATTTCCAAGACAGGTATTTGATCCCATATAATAACGGAAATAAATTGACCCTGATACGAAAAGACCCTTATGATTGGAGTTCATACACCGATTTAATAGAGAAAGAAAAACTATTAGATCCTGGGTTTCAAAATGGATCACACTTACACAACGAGTTTTTAGTTATGGCAAATATCACAGATCGTAAATATGAAGGGTTGATTATCCAGTGGCTAAGTTGTCTAGGTTATAAGAATTGGTTAATGAAATATGGGAATGTTAAAATGTTGCTATGGTTGCCCACGCAAACTGCTATTAAATTGCTGGCTCTGCCTGGAACAAAACATCGTAATAAATGTTCTCTTTATTTGGAAGCTTTTGCTGATACAAATTTGGTAGCTGTTTCAAAGAGCTCAACATCAATGGAAGATTTTGATCCAGAATTTATAAAAAAATGTGATCCTATCCTTATTGATAACCCAGACGATATTTTCCCCAATAATTCTTCTAATGACTCTATATCATTGTTGGAAATTAACCCAAAGAATCATAACATTGATATAGACACATGGGATTATGTGACAAAACAATTAATGATCCTTAGAAGAACACCTCTTGTCGACGCTGTTGAATCCCTGGGCCATGGTGCAAGAGAATATTATTTGGAGACTGTCAATGATAAACAATTGATGGACAGATGTCCAGTTACCTTCACTTTCAAGGAGTTTGAATATATTACTCAATTATTCATCAATTGGCCCTTTAAACCTGATATTTATGTTGAATTGTATGATTTGAAGGTTGATGAATCTAGAAATTAATAATCATTATAAAAAACAAAAACAAGATAGAACTTTCTAGGACTTTGTCTGTAGAAATATATATATATATCTGTACATAATAAACAAAAATATTGAAATAAAAAAAAAATAACTAAGAAGAATAAACTCTATCCATTTCTCATCTGAAAAAAGTGAATAAATAAAAATCTTCCAACATACAATAGAAGTATGTAACCACATTTTTATCTATTTTTTTTATTGACACTTTTTTTATATATATACCATACTATTATTATACAAAAAAGTATTTTTTTTAACTATTATACAATATAAACAAAATAAAATAAAATAACACAAAATAATGTTTTTAAATCATATCATTATACCCTAAAACCTTCATCAGTCTTTACTAATATTTTCTTTTTGCTATGGAAGGACCAACTTAAAAATAACGATATTCTCTAAAGTTGTGACTTTATTCATCGTCGCCCGTTTTCTTTTGTAATTCTACATATTCAGAAGCCTTTGCCTTCACATAGTCAACCATCTTAGTATCATCTTTATCCTCTTCAAATTGTAACCATTTGTTAAAGAAAAATTTGGCCTGCTTTCTAGTTATCTTCTTAGTAATAACCCTTTCAAATAATTCTTCGACCTTCTTCTTTTCATTAGCTTTGATTTCTTGATCAATGTATACATTCCATAAATCAATTCTCTTTGGTGCATCTGCCAACAAACCTTCAAACAATGAACGACCCCTTTCAGCATCACCTTTACTGAACTCTAATTGGGCAAACTTTCTAACAACTTCAATGTGATTACGTTTAGGTAAAGCTTTTAAAGCATTGGCTAAAATTGAACGAGCTTCATCTTCGTGTTTATTCGATAGCAAGAAATCACACCATGTAACCCATATAGATACTTTTTCACTACCAAATTTCTTAGCAGTAGCCTTAAACAACTCAGCAGCTTTATCTAACTTTTCACTCATTTGATAAATACTTAATAACTTAGTGTGAATAGTGTAGGAGTCCATGTACTGACATGCTCTCTTAAACACTTCAGTTAAAGTCTCTGGGGTACCAAAAGTGTTCTCTAAATTCAACATAGCAATCCAAATGTTTAATTTCTCAGTTTCTTCTCTAAAGTTAATAGTTTTCAAAGCACGTTCAGCAATTTCACGAGCTTTTTCGATTTCACTCAATTGCAATTGGAATGCCATATAATTCATCCACACAACAGAAGAGTTCGGATTACCAATGATTAAACGTTCAAAATCACTAACAGATTCTGGAGCTCTAGTATTAATGTCAATGGTCTTATCTTCGACAATCTTTTCCTTTCTTCTTCTATGTTTATGCTTTGTTCCTTCGGTGAAGTCGACTTCTTCGTCTTCATCTTCATCAAAGTCATCATCTTCTTGTGCTTGATCTAAAATAGATGCAGTCCAATCAAAATCTGTACTTAATGATAATCCATCTGTAGATATTGGAGTTTTGTTAACATTTTGGGTTTCTTCCTCATTATCTGAATTATTTTCTGAGTCATTGTCATTGAAATTAACCGCATCCATATCTACATCATGTTCTTCTTCAGATTCTCCTTCCTTTTGTTCTTCAACACGTCCCTTGTTAGTGAAATGAGAAGCTTTCAAACTTAAAGATAATTGTTTCTTTGATGGATTAGTTTTTAATACAATAGCTTTTACTCTATCACCAGGGCCAAAGATGGCAGATATATCTTTTGGAACAGTCTCTGCAATTTCAGAAATATGAGCTAAACCAGTACAATTAACAGTATTATCTAATTTAACAAAGACACCAAAATTAGTGACATTCTTAACTGAACCATCGAAAATATCACCAACCTTAATATCTGCATAGTTCTTTAATAGTTGTAATTTACCATTTATTTCAGATTCTCTCAATGTTAATAAGACATGTTCATCATCATCACATGAAACAACCTTACCAATTACATGTTGCATTGGCTTATAGAATTTTTGCCAATCTTTTAAGTACGAATCCGATAATTTGCTAACTGGTACGAAAGCGTCAAGTGATCTACCAAGGATGATAAATAAACCTTTTTTGGTGACAGATTTAACAAAACCATGGACAATATCACCTTGTTTAATATCTTTATGAGAAGTAATACTGGGCGAGATAGGTGAATTTGATCTAAGAGATAGACTGATTCTCTTCTTTTCTGTATCCACAGAAAGGACCTTGGCAGCAAGAACCTGGTTTATGCTATCACTGAACACACTCTTTAAAGACGTTGAGTAATCATCCAAAGCATCAGTTATGAAAGATATACCAGTGACTTTGTTCCCTAAGTCCAATAACACATATTTATCATAAATACCTGAGACACGAGCTGGAACGACATCACCAGCCTTCAAATGTTCATAGTCTTTTACAATGTGTGATTTACCAACTGCATTAATGAAGCCATGTTCCAAATCGACAGAATCAACTTTAACTGGAATAACAGAACCCAGTGGGAAATTATCTTGAATATTCATTGAAATGTCTAAACCGTCTATAGATAGGTCAACTAATGGTAATTTAGCCTTTAAGCCAGGATTAATAGTTAACCATAAATAATTAGCAGTATAATTATTAACAAAACCAAGGAATTCATCGTTAACTTTGACATCTTGAATAGTTGTCAACCCGACATTATCTTGAAGTAGAATTGAAGGCTTCGTGGATAATTCATATACAGATGTTTTGCTTACTTGATGAGTTATTGGAAGGAATCTATGACTTCTAATATCATGTTTACCAATGATTTTAGCCTCTAAAATTTGATCTTTCTTAAAAAGGCTTAATGGAGCTTTCTTATCTACGATTTTATCGATTTCATCATATACTTCAGAAACGTCAATTCTACCATGAATATTATCAGCTATAATAACATTTAATTGATTCTTCTTTACATTTTTGACCTTAACTTTAATTACTTTACCTTGTGCAAGGTCTGTAATGGACTTGACATTGCTATCAATTGCACCAGTAAGTTCAGTTGTTTCGTTGTTATTTGTAGAAGATTTTTGTTCTCTTAAAGTCAATAAGAATCGTTCATTAGCATCGTCAAATCTTAGTATAGCAGCTTTAACAGATTGCCCAACATAAAATTTCTTTGTTATATCCACATCCCTGCTCTCAACAGCATAACTTGGTAAAACTAAACCAACGTTCTTACCAGTAAAGGCGACAAATAAACCCTTATCAGAAATAGATTTTATATATGCTGGGAAAAATGTGTTTTTGGAGGCTGTTGTGATAGCCTTGTAAGTAATTGGTAAAGTTTCAGCTTTTGCAGCTTCAATCAAAGACTTTTTCAATGTCAAGTTAAAAACTTGGGTTCTATTTTCTTTGTCAATAACTAAACCTTGTAAATGGGTTCCTACAATAATCTTTTTTAAGGTTGCTCTGTTTTGTTCAATTCTATCATCAGATAAATGCGCAACATAAATAACACCACGTAAGTCCAAATTCTTAGTAGAAACAATTAAAGAATCTTTAGTCTTTTCGACTACTGTAACATCGACAATAGTTCTGCCAGGGACCATATCTTCAATAGCCCTCCTTTGAGCCTCAGCATTTGAGTTGGCAAGCTTGCAAGTTGCCAGAACTCTTCTTTCTTCAGCATCAACTTTTAATAATTTAACTGTAACAGTTTGGCCCAACCTTAAATGTTGTTCTGGTTTCTTAACGAAAACTTCAGATATCTCTGCATTTGGTAGGAAACCTCTAACACCACCAAAGAAGGTAAGGACACATCCTGATGGGTTAAATGCTTGAACAGTAGCAACAGTTTTTTCATTCTTTTCATGAAGTTTGGCTGCCTCATCGTAGGATGTTACTAATGGAATATCCTCATCTGAAACATTCACTAATGTTTTCTTTAGTGTAACAAATATATGATTCTTGCTATCCACATCTAAGACTCTTGCCTTAACTTTTGAGCCAATCTTAAACTTTCTTTCTGGGTAGACTAATCTGGTATCTGAGATATGCATAGGTGGTACATTAGCTATGAATTGGCCATTAAATATTTTCAATTGAATTCCACTAGAAGAAACAGATATAATTTCACAACCTGGAATTACCTCTCCAATCTGGATATCTTTGCTTCTTAAATACCTTTGTTTGATAATTTGAGGATCAGTAGTCATTTCGTAACACCCATCAACCGTGTCATAACCAATTACTCTGGCTTCTAAATCATCTGTCTTTTCTAACTTCCCAATCTTAGATTTATGTACTCTACCAACTAAATCATCATTTAATGCTAGGTACAAATAGAAATCATCGCTACCCTTAACCTTAGTAGTATTGAATATGTATCCTACTGGGAATGAATTTAATGCATCTTGCTGTTTTAGCTCAGGTGAAAGATTGACAATGTGTGGTAAAGTAGAAAATAATATTGTTTTTTCACCATGCTTATCATATAGGGTAGCAATAATTCTACCTTGTATATTAGAACCAAGTGCAAATTTATGTTTTATATCTTCTTCTTTAAAAGTGTTTAAATGAAAGCAGTTGACAAATGAAGGTACCATGCCAAAACACTTACCAGCAACACCTTTATTCACGTATTGTTGACATAGTAAGTCTACTGGTTGACCTGGCAAAACAGCTTCAACAGAAGATATTTGAGTAATTTTGTTCTTGTGAAGGTTGAAATCTAGATTGACATTAATAACACGATCACTTGTCTTCGAAACATTACCAAGAAATACGGTACCTGGTAATAAAGTATCAAAGTTTGGTATGTCTTTTTTAGAAATAAACCCAGTTACTCCGTCTATACCTACATCTAAGGTAGCACCATGATCTTCAATACTTTGTACAGAACATTGGATGGCAGTAGATCTTTGCAAATCATCTTTTGTGAAAGTATTAACAATGGATGGTTCTATTGTCAACTCTAATCTCTTCTTCTTATTCTTCTTTACCTTGGGATCAAGTGCACTATTGTTAATAACAGTACATCTAATCCACTGGCCTAGTTTGAAATAATTATGTAAATCAGGTAGTTGAGGATTTTTATGATTTGTGTCCCTATTAGATTCAGCCTCGGATTCAGATTCGTATTCATCTTCAGCCCCATCTTTGTTTGTTTCATCTTCATCATCAGAATCCATGCTGTCATCTAAATCTTCTAATATCTTAGTAAACTGTTCAGAAATATGAGTCATATTAACATAGCCTGATATATTATCAGTAAAAGTTACACAGATGTCATATTTTGATATTTCAGTGATTTGACCTAATAGAGTGGAATTTACTCTTAAGTTCTTGAAATTAATGTGTGGAATAACAGAGAGTTGTTCCTCATCTACATTTTTAACATCTAAACTGTCCTTTGATTTATTACTTTTATCAATCTTCTTCTTCTTTTTAGGTCTTCCTGATTCTAGCGTATCTTTAGAATTACCGAATAAAACATCCTTAGCAGCTTCATTAGCAACTTTTTTCAATTCCAATGGTGTTAATACAGATCCACCACCTCTTGGGAAAGATAATTTATCACTATTTTTCACTAATAAAGATGTTGCTGGCTGTTGTGTGCTATCTTCCCTTGAAAGGGGGAATTCCTCGTTTCTCTTTCTTTTTGAAGAAGAAACCATAGCGTAATGTTCACAGCAGAGTGGTATTTTAGGGTATAATAATAGTTACTCGTAGGTTCTTGTCCTTGTGTGAGGATTATAGCTAGCATTAGAACAAATGACAAATTATAAGATCTACTTTTTTTAATTTTGCAGCTCATCGCAGGTACTTGCAAAATATCAATAGTTTTTATTTTTTTTCTTTTTTTTTTTTTTTGAAAATTTTTCAAAAAAAATTGCAATCATTTATTACGAATTTTAAATGAGAATCCGGGAATTGAGACTGTTTTACATCAGTGCATTGTCTGCTTTAATTTTCTTTCCCTCTGAAGAAAAACTACAGGTATTACTAGATTAGATTAGGTAATTCTTAGTGATTGTGGTGTTTTGAATTAAATACAGAAAATTACAAATTTGGAGCTGACAGACCAGAGGACGCAACCAAATTTAATTTATTTATTTATTTATTTATTTATTTATTTTTTCAACTTTTGCGATGAGGTTCAGACAGCTTTAGATTTTGTAGTCATCAAATGATAAATAATAATACGCTCCGTCTTTTTTGTAGATTTCGGATATCGAAGTTAAGTAAGATTATTTCCTTCGTCTATTTACTTAGCCACGATACTTTAAAATATTAGGGTCTGTTAATTAGAGATTAAAAATACTGTTACTTTGAGGTAGGTTTATCTCCGGACGGAATGGATTCATATGTAATGTCGGTCCCTTTTTTCTTTCATTCTTTGTATTGTCTTTGTATTGTTCTCTGTAGTAATTCTTCAATGTTGCTTTTGCTAGTAGATCATTTTAAATGCTGCTTGCCTTGTGCATTAGGTTCTCTTGGAAACCCTACATAAAAGTAGTGAAGTAAAAAGAAAGTTGTAAAGATGTTGATTCCAAAGGAAGAAAGAACTAAGATTCACAGATATTTATTTCAAGGTATGTAAGGCTCGAAACTGGGGATAAGATATGATAAGGGGGGAGAAGGGATTTAAAATTGTAGTAATCTAGATTTAGGCTCCATTAACTTAAATGTTACGTATTTATAGAGTTATTTTAAAACATGAAGTGTGAAAGTAATGATTGATTCATGGAAGTGACCAATTATCATAACTATTTATCCTGGGAGGGTAAAGTTATCAAATTAATCAGCAATATATGAACTAGCAATTCCGAGAGGTAAAGGAATTTAGGTTAAATATACAAATAGAAGTGTGAGAAATTCCAAAACTTATCATAATTTAAAAACTTAATCGGTGGATTTAAAAGATACAAGAATTATCATTTACTAACAAATATTACTTTTTATTGATATCATAACGACGATATAGTTATTAATATATTTCAATAATTCTTTTTATTTATTTTTATTTTTTTGAAAACAGAGGGTGTTGTCGTTGCAAAGAAGGATTTCAACCAACCAAAACACGAAGAAATTGATACCAAGAACTTATATGTCATCAAGGCTTTACAATCTTTGACTTCTAAGGGTTATGTCAAGACTCAATTCTCTTGGCAATACTACTACTACACCTTAACCGAAGAAGGTGTTGAATATTTAAGAGATTACTTGCACTTACCAGAGCACATTGTTCCAGGTACTTATATCCAAGACAGATCTCAAAACCAAAGACCACAAAGAAGATACTAAGTTATTTAAGTTTTTCTTTTTGTTTTTATAGCTTTTAGATAAGGATATGTACTTTTTTATAAGTTAATTGAGAATAAACCCATTATAAAAATTTTAGATAAGTGTAGTCACGGTTCATTTCTATTTGAACTGAAGCACAATTGATATGTGCACGTAAGAAAACAAAAAACATTAAAGATAATTTATCGAATATTTAACGATAATTTTTATTATACTAAATTGTATAATGCTATGTAATAGTCTATCTAATGAATACAAACGTGATCTTCCGGAGAAAGAAATGACAAAAATCTAAATAGTACGTAATTGAATATTAAAAAAGAGAGAGAGAGAGGGACATTAACGGACGGACAAATAATAAACATTAATATGTTAAGATATCAACAGAAATGATAGGTGTAAATGTAAAAAAATGAACAATAACTTCAAAAACTTATTGATATATACGATATCATTTCTTTATTTGTTTGTTTGTTTGTTATTTTTTGTTTGTTTAACACCAGAAATATTTTAATTTGACCCATATTGAACCATTCTTAACTCTTTCTTTATTCTCCAAATCTTCTTGTCTCATTAGTTCTGGATCATATATTCTTCTGTGAGTTTCCAGGTCGATTTCATCTAATTTAGTTAAGAAAGTCCAGTCTCTTTTCCAGATCATGTAACCAAAGTAAAAAGCAACCCAAATTGGGAACGCTAAATAACTTTCAAAGAACCCCTCAGCAGTAATTGGAGACGATGGTGGAGATATTGCTACCCAGAATTGAGCAGCAAACACTAAGATGTTGAAGAATACACCGTATACAGATCCCCAGAAACCTGTGTTTGCCTTGTAACCTAACTCGCCTAGATCCTTGCCTTGTACTTTCATGGCCATTCTAAATCTAACATGACTTAATAAGATAGCGGACCATGTGAATAATTCAGAAAGACCAGCGATGGCTGCTAACCAAGTAAAGATCTGTTCTTCTTGGGAAGAGCACGCAGAAAAAGCAATGAGACCGAAGACAGCACAAGTACATAGAGCCCATAGTGGTCTACCTTGTCTGTCAATATAAGACCAAAACTTTGGAGCAAAACCTTGTTCTGCTAACGAAGCCAGTAGTCTAGGGGCTGCATATAAAGAAGAGTTAGCGACAGAGATAACCGAGATCAAGATAACAGCGTTGATAATATGAGGAACGACTTTGACACCATGCAGAGATGCAGCAAGGACATATGGAGAGGCGTGAGTGGATGACCCACTGGCACCCATTAATTGGTCACTGTTATATGGGACATTAAAACCGATTAGGATCATAGTTAATAAGTAAATGATCAAGATACGGTAAATGGATTGTTTTGCTGCAGATGGAGTTGATTTTCTTGGATTTTCTTGCTCATTGACTGATAAAACATATAATTCTGTACCACCATAGGAGAAATAGGCAGTGACAAGAACATAACAAACGTCTTTAAACCTACCAGCAGCATTATCACTGCCAAATGCCCCTGGATTATGCCAGTATTTACCACCAATGTAGCCGTCATCACCAGCACCACCACAATTCACGACAATGGAGAAGATGATAAACCCCGCAATCATGAGTATTTTACAACTGTTGAAAATGAATTCGGTTTCACCGTATGCACGAACACCAAAGAAATGAATAAATAACAAAAAGACGTAGAAGATAACGATGTACACGTCTGCATTAATTTTGTCGTTCCAGTATTGAAGAGTCATCGAAGAAGTAATCAATTCCAATGGTAAAACGGTCAACCATTGCAAACAGAAAAGCCAAACGGTAGCGAAACCAAAAGGTTTTGAAATAAATATGGACGAATAAGTATTGAAGTTACCTGGCAAGGTTGGATAAGTGACGGCCATTTCA
The DNA here is from genome assembly GCA_030571675.1 of Arxiozyma telluris. NCBI lineage: Eukaryota > Fungi > Ascomycota > Saccharomycetes > Saccharomycetales > Saccharomycetaceae > Arxiozyma > Arxiozyma telluris. The sequence goes on along the minus strand of JAJLYH010000097.1, from coordinate 23,851 downwards.
CCAGCTGCCTGGATCATAATGTAAGTGATGAAAGAGACAAGACCATAACCGATGACCAAAGACGCAGGACCACCAAAATGTAAACCCTTTGCGTTGGCCACTAACAAACCGGTACCGATACCAGTACCAAGGGACATCATAATCACATGACGTGATTTCATAGCTTTTTTCAAATGTCTATCAGTAGCGAAAGTCCTTCTTGTATTTACACTTTCCAAATCGTCATCGTCATCGTCTAAATGTGCATTTTCCTCTGGTGGTTTAAAGGAATCTATGAATCTAGAAAATACTGAACGTTTCTTGTTATAATCTGAGTCCGCTAAAATGCTCTTAGTCTTCGAAGGATCATGACGATTGATACCATCAGTGGTATATTCACCGAAAGATTTTTCTTTAACATGTTCTATGTTTCTCTTTGAGATGGATGTTGTCGAATCCACATCACCAGAACCTGATGATGAGATGTAATGATCTGACATATTTAATTTTTTTTTATTTTTTTTTTTTTGGAAATTATATATGAATATGTGTGTTTGTAAAATGGATACACTAACGATAGTCTACCGAAGTTAGAACTGGTTCGAAGTATATAATAACTTTTCTAAAGTTATTTTTTTTGTGGTTTATTATCCTTACTGTAAGATCAAAAGGCAACGACAAGGGAAACATAAGAATCGCAATACTGAACAGAAGTCAGGAAGAAGAAGGGGGAAAAAAAGTTACACCTTTATAGTTACAGGGTATTTATATGGTTCTACACCCCAAGAGCGGTACAGGGATAGTAATAATATAATATTAATATTTTTTTGTTAGCAGATTTCCTCCATTATTTTACAAACTATTGATATGTGTAAAATATTTCAAAGAGATGTCTCCACGGTTGGTTGGTGTACACGAGCATCCTCTCTCTCCCCCCCACACTCTGCGCTCTGACGTTGGCGGTGACGCTGACTCAGAAAAATCCACTCGTCCATTCTGGAAAAGAAAAAAAAAAAAAAGAAAAGAAAGAAAAAAGAAACGAAAATGCCAAAAAGTAAGCAAATAAAGAAAAGGGCGGCAACAATTCACTCTTTGGGCCGGCTGCTCCTCTTTTCCTCCCACTTTCCTCCACCTGGAAGCGATAATAACCGCGGCGATGGACCAATTTGTACCAGACAAATATAATAAATACATACGTATCTTTTCTTTCTTTCTTTTTTGTTATTTTTTCTTTTTCGTTATTGTTTTCTTGACTGTCTATTAATAGAACAATGCATCGCACAATTCTTGAACACGGTAAATACGTCAGAACAATGGTTTTTTTTTCTATTTTTCTTTTCCTTTTGTTATAGAAAATACAATATACAATGAAACAAAAATACTATTATGATCATCACGACTTCTACAATGCTAAAAGGACTATCCCTGTAAAGGACCGAAGGCCAAATATCTATTATGTTTATTATAAATTAATAATCAAAGGATTTGGAAAGAGAGAAAAAAAAGGGGGGAGGAGAGAGAAAACCGGTTACGGACTTGGCTTTTAGACACCCGCAGAGAGATAACGTTTTTCTTTTTTCTTATTTTTTTTGTTTTTTTTTGTGCCGTAATGAGACGGCACATTTTTTTTTCCTTTCTTTCTTTCTCAAAAGTATTGTTCAATCATAGGGTACCTTTTCATTTTTCTTTCTTCTTCATATATGTGTTGGTGTTAGCACGAGTTCGATTTTCAGAAGTGACTTTTCTCGTTCTTTACAGTTTTTATTTTTTAAATTTCAAATACCTTTTCTTAAAAATGGTGATTACGTAAATAAACACATGGATATATAACATTAGTCTCCCCCCCCCTCCTCCTTTTTTTTCGTGAAAGATGTCTAGTCCTGGGGTGTTTCAGCCTTTTTCTCCCTCTTTCATCTGATTTTCCCTCTGTATTTTTTTTTTACTCTATATGATTCATACGTTAATGTCGGGTAAGACTATGTCTTTGATGGGAATAAACAACTGCCACTGTCTAAGATAAATTTTATAACCAAGATAGGTTACAATCACTATTGGGCCTGCTAAATAATTTTGGCAAAAATTTCTTAAATCAGCACCACTCTTTCCACCAATTGGAAACAGCGCAACCCAAAACTGGCACCCAAGTATCAAAATAGATATCAGTAACGCAATTATAGATCCCCAAACATCTGTCTTGGATTTATATCTCTCATATTCCAATACCTGTCGTCTCGATATCATCGATAATTTTTTCTGCTCCTGCAAAATGTAGCGAAACCTTATATGGGAAACACACATCGACATCCATATAAAGATTTGTGATAATCCAGAGACACTCAATAACCATATAAACACTTCTTCTCTTTTATCGCTTGTCGCAACAAATCCTAGGCAACCAAATATTGCCACTATTGTAAAACAGATTAATGGTCTGCCTCTTTGGTCGATATACTGTAATGTTTTGGGTAATATACCTTCTTGTGACAGCGACAATAATAGTCTTGGAGCTGCATACAATGAGCTGTTTGCCACTGATATCACTGCTATCAGTATCACAGAATTGATAATATGGGGGATTATTTTTAGGCCGTGCAATTCAATTGCAAGCACAAAAGGAGAAGAGTTTATGGCAGTTGAAGAGCCACTGGAGGGAGAAGAAACTGAACCCATTAACTTTGAATCATTGTAAGGCACTAAGAAACATACTATTACCAATGTTAATAGATATACTAATAGAATCCTGATAATCATCACTTTTGTTGCCCTTGGTATAGATTTTTCTGGGTTCTTCTGTTCTGCAGCGGTTAATATCACTGTCTCTACCCCACCATAGCTAAATGCAGCATAACAGAATACAACGGCTACACCTTTGAAACCATTCGCAAATAGTCCTGGGTCTTTCCAATATTTGTCACCAAGGTATCCACTAGTACCCGCGCCACCAGTGATGATAACTATACCCAATATGATAAACCCGCACATCATTAACATTTTGCATATGTTAAAAATAAATTCAGCTTCTACATAACCTTTTGCTCCCCCCAGATTGATTAGCATCACACAGAGGAAGATTATTAGTACAAACCAGTCTAAATTGATCGACACTTCCCACCACTCAATAACCATGGCGGACGTCACTAGCTGTAATGGTAAAACTGTTATCCATTGGAACGTGTAAATAATAGAGATTGCAAAACCGAACGCAGGATCAACTAGTAAACTCGGGTACCTTGTGAAATTGCCAACTACTCGACAATAGACAACACCCAATTCTCCAGCACTCTGAATAATCAGATAGACCATGATAGAAGACACAATATACCCGACCATCAAGCCTAAGGGGCCGGACTGAGATAACACTTTACCTGTGCCGACTAACAGACCTGTTCCAATTCCTGTCCCTAAGGAAATCATTATTGTGTGGCGTTGTTTGATGATATGTTCTAATTCATCACTATTCTTTTCTAGATCATAGTTTGAATTTTTTCTTTTAAATGATTTAATAAAACCATTTGATAAAAATATAGATTTTATTGATTTTTTATAATATCCTTTGTCCTGTTGGTTTCGATCGTCTTCTCCTTCATTTTCAATAATCAAGTCATCTTCATTTTTATTCAATCCAATAGAAATTTCACTCTCGATTTCTTTTGGCATTGTCTACTTGTGTATATATGGTTCATGCTTATATAAAATAGAATGATGGACAGGAACGTAGGTGAAGAAAGGAAACTTCATAGCTGTCTGTTAATACCAATATTTTTTTTTTGTTTTGTTTTTTTTATACCTCCACTTAATTAGTGATATGTTTAATGTAATAAATATTCATTAGTGGAGGTAGTAATAATAATACTGTAAAAATATTTCTATCCAGATGATAAATAGCAATATTAAATTGTGGAGCACACACACTCACACTCTCACTCACTCATATACACATACATATCTCCTACTAAAAGTATCTGTTTATTTTTTTTTTTGTATATCAATACAGAATAAAGCGATGAGATGAAATAAAAAAACGAAAAAGTCCGAATTCTTTCATTTTTTATTTATCGTTTCTTTTTTGTTCGTCTTTTGCTTTTTTACCCGTTTAGGCATATATATATGTATCTATGTATATATCTATTAATTAGGTGATCGAAAACTCGAACAATACGGAAAAAAAAAAAATTTTTTTGAAATTTTCTAGAGGGGTTATATTTTTATTTTTTTTTTTAATAGGAAAGAAATACGTGTGTTCAATTTCATTTAGAAGACTACATGGCGCTTAAAAATATATGTGTGTATAGTTTATTATCTAAACACACAAACACGCACACACACACATACACACATATATATATATATATATATGACCTACTACTTATTGCAAGTATCTTTTGTTTTAAGCTATTCTAATATAAACACAATCTCTTCTCTCCTATGATACCCCTTCCCAAATATGAAAACAAACCATTCAAACCTCCAAGAAGAATTAATTCAAATTATGTTACAAAAAAGGATCCGTCTAAGAAAAAAGCTCAAAGTAAGATTTCCACTGAGTCTCTATCCAATATGGTCAGTCATTTGAATAATTCTTTGGATGATGTTCAATGTTTTACTATGATGTATAGGAAACCTTCTCACAAGAAGATTAAGACATGGACTGGTGATGGGTATGCCATATATAAGAAACTGCCACAGAATAAATTGGTCTTCTATGATGAGTCTGGAAAATATATGGCAAGTTTAATCATCACAAATGACGACGAACCGAGAATGCTGGATAGTGTTCTTAAAAGTAAAGGTTGGGAGTTTCAAATGGATTATAAATTGGTTAAGAATGACGAATTAATGAGTTTACAAAAACTGTTAAAGGGTAATCCTAAACAAGAAAACTCGATGGGAAATGGAACCAAACCATCTATAAATCCAACACCAACAACAGCAGCAACAATATCTAAATCAAACGTCCCTGTGTCACAGTTGTTTAACCAAAACACAGTGAAAAGTTTCAAACCAGTTATCAAAAAATCAGAAGTATTTGTACCATTATCTTTACAAAACAATCAAAAAATTAAATTGACGAATAACAGTCTGAATACAAAATACTATAAACCAGTATTTGATATCACAAAAATAATAAACCCTATTATTATGAACAAATGTAAAGAGGCAGATGTGGATGTTATTATAGATCCCTTTTTAGGAAAATTCTTAAGAAAACATCAGCAAGAAGGTGTTAAATTTATATATGATTGTCTACTAGGACTACAACGCTCAGATACATCAGATATTCCCATCAATAAAAGTCTTCTTTTAGAATATGATTCTGATATATCTGGTTGTCTTCTTGCGGATGATATGGGCCTTGGTAAAACACTAATGACTATCACCATAATTTGGACCCTACTGAAACAAACTCCCTTTGCCTCTAAAGTTCAATGTTCGCAAACTGGTGTTCCACTGAGCGGCCTTTGTAAGAAAGTATTGATAGTTTGTCCAGTCACATTGATAGGTAATTGGGTTAAAGAATTTCATAAATGGTTAGGAAAGAATAAAGTCGGTGTATTGACCCTCTCATCAAATAATACAGTTGACATGGATAAAAATGTTGTCAGAAATTTTTTAAGAGTTCAAAAATCATATCAGGTCTTAATTGTTGGGTATGAAAAACTTTTGAATTTATCAAGTGACTTGCAATGCAAAAGGGGGTCCCCAATGAATATTGATTTATTGATCTGTGATGAAGGTCATAGATTGAAAAATAGTACATCAAAAATATTAAATGTGTTAAAAGAGTTAGACATTAAAAGGAAAATTCTATTATCAGGGACACCAATCCAGAACGATTTGACAGAATTTTATACAATTGCTGATTTTATTAATCCAGGGATCTTTGGGTCATTTGCATTTTTTAAAAAAAGATTTGTTACACCCATTTTAAAGGCAAGGGAGACGTCCAATAGTCTTAATGAAGATGTTCAAGAACTTGGTGAAGAACGGTCGAAAGAACTGATAGAAATTACAAAAAGATTTACATTAAGAAGAACTAATGACATCTTACATAAGTATTTACCCCCAAAGACTGATATTATCATCTTTTGTAAACCAACACAGACCCAACTTTCTGCATTTTATACAATTTTACAAGAAGCTCAATTAGACTTTTCCCATATGACAATGAATTCTTCGTTAGGATTGATCACTTTAATGAAAAAAGTATGCAATTCACCATCATTGCTACAAAATGACTCCTATTATAATTCAATAATTAACAATAATGAAATTAAGGCAAAATATGGCCACATAATAGATTCAGGTAAATTAAAAGTATTGATGTCTCTTTTAGAACAGATACAGACGGAAGCACCAAATGAAAAAGTAGTCATTGTGTCTAATTACACACAAACATTGGATATCATAGAAAATATGTTACATTCTAGGCAAATGCTTTTATCTAGATTAGATGGTAGCACACCACAGAAGTTAAGAGACTCTATAGTAACGACTTTCAATAGAAGCAAATCAATCTTTGCATTTTTGTTAAGTTCCAAATCAGGTGGTGTAGGGTTAAATTTAATTGGTGCATCGAGATTGATTTTATTTGATAACGATTGGAATCCTTCTGTTGATTTACAAGCCATGTCTAGAATTCATAGGCAAGGGCAGGAAAAACCCTGTTATATTTACAGACTAGTTACTACTGGTTGTATTGATGAAAAGATATTACAAAGACAATTAATGAAACATAGCTTGAGTCAAAAATTTCTAGATGGTGGAAAAAAAGAGGTAAATTATAAAGATAATCTATTCAGTCAAGAAGATTTGAAAGATTTGTTTACTATTCTTACGGATACACGATCCAATACACATGATTTGATATGCTCATGTCGGGGGGAGAGCGCAGAGTTTCTAACCATGAAAGAATCCCATAGTTTGGTAAGTAGCGTTGTTTCTAAAGAGGGTCACTGTAAACAAGAATATAAAATGAAACTGAGCCAGTGGACAAGTGGGTTAGAGGTTAAAAAAATAATCGAAAATTTAGAGTCACAAGAGAAAAACAAACAGACAATATTTATTAAAGAATGTTTGGTAGGCTATCAACATATAGACCCAACGAAAACAACAAAAATATGTGACAATATTGTTTCAAAATGTTTTGAAAAGATACCCGACACAATTAGTTTTCTTTTTATCAAAGAAGGAAATATTTTTGAGGAAGATAGTTCATAGTCCTGAGTTTGGAATATTTGGTGAATCTCCTAATAAGAATTTTCCGGTTTAGAAATTGACCCAAGATGAAAGTGTTTACTATACCTCTGGAATAAAGATATGTATATTGAAGAGCAATTATTCTACTATCAAATAAAAAAAGAAAAACTAACATTTGATACAATTTTTTTTTCTTTCAAACTATTAATCTTATTATATAATACAATGTATATATTATGCTGTTACACTTTTTGATTTTCATTATTATTATTGAACAGTATGCTATTTACTTAGAATTCGAAGAACTTTTTTTTCTCCATTTTGTAATCTCTAATTTTATATCTGTTATTTTGATATTTTTGTTTTTCCTTTCTTTTCTTTTTAGTACTCCTGGGAAGATAAGACAAACAAGGATTCTTTATCACAACTGCGAATTAAAGCATATCTATTGAAAACAAAAACTTCGGATATGATATCATATGTTAAAAACATCTGTGTGTATATGATTATTTCGAATTCCTTTTTCTTCCATCATTATTAAAGTGCTACATTTATTTGGTATTTGAGTGTAACAAGTAGCGTGAATAAAATAGAAAGGCATCTATAAAAAAAGGAACATATATCGTGAACTGCATAAATATTGTTATTCACATATTATCCTCAATATTAAATACATGCTTCTATGTCAGTTACAAAGTTTTTGAGTTTAACATTTGGGTACAGGAAGACTAATACTTCCCTGCTCTTTTTTATCGGATCTTTATTTATTTTTCTTTTTTATACGTGGAATGAAATTGGATATAAATATACCTTGCCGCCCATTGATGGTTCAGTTCCTATAAGGCCATATTTAGAGAGATCTTGGAGTGATTTACAAAATATAACATTTTCCTTCCATCCTTATACTTCGAGGGATAATGACCGCGTACATGATTATATTTGGAATCGAGTCAACGAAATAACGCATAATGTTGATTATGCAGAATTACAAGATGATATGCATAACAAAGCATACAGCTTGTTCAAGCAACAAGATGTCTTCAATGCAAGTTCTACTAGAACAAGAGTCATCTATTTTGAATCATCAAATATACTAGTAAAATTGGAGGGTAAAGACCCCTCTCTATCTGCACTTTTATTATCTTCACATTTTGATTCAGTTCCAACATCACATGGTGCCACAGATGATGGGAAAGGTGTGGCATCGATGTTAGCTTTATTAGAATATTATTCCTCAAATCAACCAAGAAGGACTTTGATTTTCAATTTTAATAATGACGAGGAATTTGGTTTATTAGGTGCCTCACAGTTCTTGTACCATGAATGGTCGAATTTGGTAGAGTACTTCATTAATTTAGAAGGTATGGGTACTGGAAGTAAGGCTGTTATGTTTAGAACATCTGATATTGACACCGCAAGGATATACAGAGATGCTGTGAAGATACAACCATTCGGTAACTCTATTTTTCAAGAAGGGTTTAATAGAAGAGTTTTGTCAAGCGAAACCGATTATAAAGTATACGTCAATGCTGGATATCGTGGTTGGGATATTGCTTTTTATAAGCCAAGAGACCTTTATCACACCAAGAATGATGATATCAAACATACATCAAAGGAAGCTTTGTGGAACATGTTATTTACGTCTTGGCAATTATCTTCTTTCCTAAGTAAAATGGATGATGTTTCTTCGTTTAACAGCAACCCAGCAATATACTTTGATGTCGTTGGGTTATACTTTTTCACCTTGAGTGGATATGACCTATTTATCATTAACTTCACTCTTATTACAGTGTCCCCTTTGTTGTTGATCATCCTATATATTTTAACCAAAAATAAGCACCAGATACAGGATTCAAATATCGTAACGTGGTTAAGACTACCCTTTTGTGTAACTATTGCTATTGGTTTTATAAATGTCACTGAAGTATTTATGAGGGATATGAATCCATTTATTGTATTCCGTCATTCGTATACTCCATTATTTACTCTATTATTTGAATTTTTACTCATTATTTTAATTATTGATCCTATAATAGCCTACTTTTGGCCTGATGACAAAATTAAAGATATTAACTTGATTGAAATAACTTCGGTATTCTGGTTAGTTGTATTGTACGCTACTGTGAGCCTCTATTTAAGCGAATATCAAAATACAGGTGTTTACTTATTTACTTTGGTTTTTGTGGGATTGTCACTTACTCTTTTTGTAAAATTTGTAGCAACATTATTATACAAAACAGCTCCCAAAAATACATCGATTTTGTCTAGTTCTAGATCTAACTCTGAATCTAATTATGGAAGTACGACACAAAGACAAAATAGTGAAGAAGTTAGAGGAACACCGGTAGTATCTGTGCCCGATGATGTAGAGGACGAAAGAGCTCCTTTCATTAATACAGATCAGACCCTATATCAAGAAGATGAAACATCATCAACAATCCAAACCACTCCCAAGATAAGTAGAAGTCAATACGAATGGACTATTCAACTAATTATTATATTTCCAATATTACTGTTGACATATCAAAGTATTCTTCAAGTATTAGATGCAACATCTCAAACGGTTATTGGATCAAAAAAATCCTTGGATTTTGTTTGGGATATATTGTTTCTTGGCACAATCGTCTTAGGATTACTTCATTCACCATTCTTGAACTTAAGAGTTGAGTTGATCTCTCTTATTGTTGTAATGTTTTTAGGGTTATTTGCAACTAATATTTTTGAAACTCCCTTTACAGAAAATACCCCACTACAAATAAGATTTAGTCAGGATTTGAATGGATTGGTAACACTGAGTGGTGTTGGTACTAATTTGGGTTACATTAAGGATTTTGTTTTAGATTTGCCAAGTTTTAAACAAAGTTCGGGGTGGATAAATTGTGATTATCAATTGCAAATATGTACTTACCAAGGTATGCCTCCCAATATCATGGATTGGGATTCAAGTAATGGTGAACCAGATATCATGTCTATTCAAGTGTTAAAAAATGATCGAAAAGATGAAAATCGTTCTAAATATGAGCCAATATATGCAGATGTTATGTTAAATGTTAAAGAGAACAGAGCATGTAGTGTCTATTTTAATGAAACTGGGAGTGATATTTCCAGTGTTAAGGAGGTAACTATTTATGAAGATAACCATCATATGGTTCTTGACACATTTAAATGGAGCAAAGGTATTGAAGAATTACAACTCCATAAGTTAGATTTCGATAAACAGTACTATCACATAGGAATACGTTGGTTTCCAAAAATCTTTTCGACTGATGATCTCATAACTAAGGACAGTGTATTATTAAAGAGCAGCAATGACACGGAGGACATTGATAAACTGGGGATGACAGTAGTATGCTATTGGGGTGAATACGATGGAGAAGTCATAATTGATGGTAAACATAGAAGAAAAGTACCGGCATTCGATGAATTACTGACTTATGCACCAATAGATTATACTTTCAGCAATAGAGAACGGGGGATGGTTTACCAAAAGAAATATATAGAATTATGATGTACAATAAATGATTATGTAAATGTAGTATGAAAAGAAATATAGAATATATAACTCTTTTTCACCTGTTGGGTTGTATCCACTGAATATAGACAATTGAAATACTTTAGAAGAAAGAAGACAAATTTAGGAAGGCTGAATTTATAAATTAGTGTATATTTAAATTATGTGTTTGGCTTATATGCAAAGAGTAATAAATTTACGATTAGGTCATTAGCATACTCAATACGAATGAAAGACACCTTTTAAACAGATGTTTGACTATTAGTAGATATGCTTTTGTTCACATCATGCGAGAGTCATTATTATTAGCAGTAGTATACTTTTCTATGGTATTTTCATTAGTGACATTGGCAGCGAGTGGATGATCGATATGATTTGAAAAGGATACTTTCTTATGTTGTTTTTGATTTGGAATAATTACGAATTTATTAGCATCAGGATATGTCTCTGGATCAGATACTGGATGATTTCCAAACGCAATATTGTTAGGTTCCTGATATATAGCTGGAAGAAAGACCTGATTAGGAACCGGTTGGATTGTGTTCACAGTGACTCCATACTTAGCTGAATTGTCCGTATAATAGAGAGGTCTATGATTTAATCCATACGGGTAATTGTTTACATTTGTATCAACTAACTGTGAAACATTATTCGGTACTATTACTGGTACAGATTGATTCTGTGCTCTTTGAATTTTGTCAATAATGGCATCCAATTCATGATCTGTAATGTTGACAGAATCTAATTCATTTTCACATGTAAATACATTTTGGTCTTGATATGTCTCAAATTCTGTCAGAAGTTCAAATGGAACATCAGGGATTGTATAGTCTATTTCACCCCTGTTCTGTGTTTTTGAGGAAGAACTCCTTTCATTATCTGATAGTCCCTCTTCACTATTTATTATTTCTTGAACCGTTCTGGATTCCTTAAAACGTCTATACTTAATTTGTGAATTCTGCAGCCTATTTTTAATTGCCTCCAGTTCATCGATATGTGTCCTGTCTTTTTCCATTCTGAATATATTTATAGCTTCATTAATGGCTGAGATAGCGTTATTTATTTGATTAGTAGCGCAGTAGACTTGTGATATACCAAACCAAGCTAAAGCAGCAAATTTTTTGTAAAATTTAATTTCAAACATAGTGCAGCTTTGTAAAATTTCATTTGAAGAAGCTAGACCAGCTGCTTGTGAGTATGTGGATAGTGCATCTTCATATTGGTTTAAGTCAAAATAAAGTGAAGCTATTGATATCCAAATTATTGGATCTGTAGGTATTATGCTCAACGCATCTTGATAGTAGTTGTAAGTTGTCTCAATATCATCATCAGTTGAATTTTGTAAGACCAATCTACCTAATGCATAAAAGAATTTTGGCTTAATTGTGTCATTGATGATCGGTATCTCCATTTTTAATCTTTCCACAAAATTCTTCCCATCTTTTGGGTTGTGAATTGTCCTTATATATGCTTCCAATATGAGAAATTTCTGTAAGTAGAAGGCAGGCAATCGGAAATTGGTATGAACTTCTTTGATTAGTTTTAAAGCCAATTCGAAATCCGAATTATGTAGGAATTCTACTGTAATTAGGAAATAATAACAATATGCAACCTTGTGCGACAGATCCTTGCTTTTAAATCTTTCTTTATTTTCATTCAAGATAGTTAAACACTGGATCAAATCTTGTCTACATTTATCCATTAGATTGTATTTACGGAACATTTGTGCTCTTGTGATCAATACTTCTAAGTATAATGATGTATTTTTATGAAAATCAATTTGTGATAACGCCATTTGGAAATCCGAGAGTAGTAAAGATATGGAATGTGTCTTTTCAGAGGCCAATAAAGAAATTCTACAATTTAATACAAAAATTTTATATTTTAAAGTCTCTTCTTCTTCCTTCGGCAGTAAAACTGTGTATGATCTAATGTGATTGTTGGTATTGTTATTGTTATTATTGATAGTGGTGGTAGTAGTAATATTACTATTGGTATTGTTACTATTGGTGGAGTTTGTACCTGGTTCGTTATTCTCCATGTTGTCATGGACATGATTAGTAGTACCAGTAGAGTTGGAAGAATGAAAAGTACTATTTACACCTCCTTTGGTGTATGAAGAAGAATCATATCCAAAATTTGCTTGTTGTCTTTCATAAGCCAGTCTAGGTGAAGATACAGAACTTAAAGCTTGTGATATAGCATGGTGTGCATCATCATATTTATTTAATTTATAATATGCAAAGGCCAACTGTTTCCAAAGTCTATAATCATTGATAATATAGTCTATTTTTGAATTGATAGAATCCATTAATAAATGTATGACATTAATGTAATTTTTATTTTTCAAATATGCATTACTTAGTAATAATATACTTCTAATATCTGTGGAATCATATGATAAAAGTTTTGATAACAAAGAGAGTGTCATAGGTAACATATTCATATTCAATGCTAGACCACTGCATTTTCGAAGTATATCAGAACTAAGTTTTTGGAAGTCATCTGTTTCCATTAGTTAAAAAGAATAATATATATGTGTATGTGATATTTGAATTGTTATTAGTCTTTTGTTTTAAAAAAAAAAATATTTTTGAAGTAGATGTAATTAGAAAGAAATAGCAACCATATATCAGCTTATTATTGTTGCCTTTGTTTTATTTTATTTTTTATTTATGTGAGTGCGGATAGTTTATTTTTTTCTTTGATGAGTTTTATAAACTATAGAAATAAAGATAAAAGAGGAATTCAACGAAAAATGGTTTATTATTTTTGTTTATTTTTTGCTGTTGGTTCAATTATATTCGAATGTCGTTACAGGATGTATATATGTGTATATTTATTTGTTTTGTGTTATCTTGTATGAATGAAATGCGTTGGTTTTTATTTTACTGTATTTAATACAATTTACTGTATTTCCATAGAATAGAGAGAATACGGGTATGGGTATATATATATATATATATATAGATAGATAGATAGATATATCTGTTTGTGTGGTGTGTATTTATGTAAATTTATAGGAGGATTGATGAATAAAAGGATATTTCGTTAGGAAATTTCACGTCAGTGAAATCAAATAAAAAGGCAATCAAAATAATAGATGGAGTAAATAAACTAATTCGATGATTGATTCGAGATAAGAAATGAGATAGCACTAAAGTGGTGATATAGAGCCCATGATCATAAGAAAAAAGTTTCTAGAAAAAAATGAGAGAAGAAGGTAGAAGAAGAAAGAGTAAAGAGGGAAAGCAAAAACGAAAAAAGAGGGAAAACAAAAAAGAAAAAAGAGAAAAGACACCAAAGAAGTCGAAGAAAGTGTAATAGAAAACATATATATAAATATAGTTGGAACTTAGAACAACATATAACGTCAAAGTTTATTTTTCGGGAAAGTCATGAACTAATTGGGGAAAGAAAAGACAAGAGAGAGAGAGATTAATAATAAGTTAAAAAAAAACAAATTTACTCGAGGAAAAAACAAAAAGTTGAGATCTGTAAAAAAATAAAAATTCTCGAACACAGCTTTTCCACAGTATTAGAATAATAGACTTCCTGTTTGACCCCTGGGTGGTTGCATAGCACAATCAGGGTCAAAATGATCTTGTTCACATAACAACAATATAATTATTAAAAAATTGTCAAAAATAAAAAAAAAATATCAGAAAAATCAAAAACAAAAGTTAAAAAACCCAAAAATAAATAGTTTTTCTTTTTTCAACTATTATGTAACTTCTTGGTACTTATTATTCTTTTGTATGTTTTTTTTGTACTGTTGTTTTTAACAATAGAAAACTTTTGTTTTACAAGATGCTCCGATAAAGTTTAAAAATGGGATTCCCAAAAAAAATACAAAAAAAAAAAAACAAAAAAAAATAAAAAATTACCATTTATAGAAATCGGTGTTTCCTTTTTTAATTTCTTTTCTTTTCACACTTTTTTTAAGATGGTGGGATTTATTGAGGACATTTCAATTCTTTTTGACTTGAAACAAAAAGAGAACGTAAATTATGAGGGAAACAAAAAAAATAAAAAGAAACGAGAAGAACAATATAGATGTTAAAATAAGAAAATAAAAGAATACAGAATAAGTATTATAATAACTTTTTACGTGTTCTGGTTAAATAATAGCGTTCGTTCTCTTTTCGAAAAAAAAAAATAAGAAATTGAGAACAGAAATATTATTGATATTAAAAATGACAGATAATGCCGTCTCCTATTAATTCATTATAATATTGAGTATTATATATGTTTGCATATAATTGAATTAAAAAAAAAAAGGAAAGAAAGAAAGAAAGAAAGAAAGTTAATAAAAAAGTAAGAAGAACGATAATGGAAGTAAGGTGAGGGAGAAATAAATTGTATTTTTTAAAGTCTAAAATTTTATAATAGACAATAATAGCTAGATATAGATTTTACTTACTTTCTTTTTTGTTTTTTGTTTTTTGTTTCCACCGGAAAGACAAATAAATACAATGCTATTATTATCCAACAAGATATTTATAATTCTGAAGAGATCTTTTCAACGGAATATTGCAAAACCATATTACCTTGAATATTTTAAAAAAAAAGTATTTATTTTAGTTGTATTAGTATCGCATGATAGATAATGAAAATGAATAAAAAACTTTACTGTTTATCTTTTGATTTTGTTTTCGTTTGTGCTTTTACACAATTATCTATGGAAACTATTTGATAAAATAACCATAGAAAAACCGAAAAGTTCATAATAGCATCTAAATTATTAATTCTCTCCCTTTTTGTTTTTTTTTATTTGTGACTAATACTGTAGTGTTTAATTTCGTTATTTACCATTTGATAATTAGAAACAAAAAGGTTAATGAGATGTGTGGAAACTTCGAATAATCACATAACCCGAATTACTAATTACAATAACAGTTTACTGTAAGTAATAGCCATATATATCCTTGACGTTCTTATACTCATAGATAAAGGAATATAGTCTTTACGCCACATATATTAGAGACCAAAGTATTATTGTTCTAGAACCAAAATATATTATAAATAAAAAGAAAAGTTATTGTTTCTTTTTTGTTTTCAGATCTTTTTCTTTGGTAATATTAATTGAGGAGAAAATTAGGAAATGGGTTAACAATAGATATAATTTTTTTTATTTAATATTTTTTAGTTGTTTTGGCAGAAATATATCAAAGTTTAAAAAAAAATCTTAGCTAAAAACTGCGCACGCCCCTTAAATCTGAATCTAGCCACTCTCTGTTTAGGAAATCATGGGGGGGGGAAGGGTAGGTCATGTGTGCAAGAAAGCCCTAATTGGAAAATCCTGGAATACGTAGTCCATGGGTGACACTGAAGGCAAAGTACTTAAAAAACAACCAAAACTCTGGGCCCAGGCTGTGTAAGATGTATTCCAACGAACGATCATCGGATTACCCAACGGTGGCAAATCACTGAGAAACTTATTTCAAGAAACTTTCTTATTTTCATTGAGAGAATATGTGTGCCAGAGGTAATTATCACCATTAATATTCCTATTATGATCTGTCAGGTTCCACCTAGGAGATCATGCGACATCAACACATCCAAAAAAAAAAAAAATAAGAAACATAACAAGGACAGGAGTAAAGTAATCGATTTATTAGTTTAGAATCAACGACTTTATAATTTGTGAGTAGGCGTATATACTCAACATCCAGATATTAGTTTATGTTACTTTAAGATATCCCCTTACATTGTGGAGTAATGGACAATGCTTATTTACGTACTCTTTGTCCTTTTCAGTTAATTTACCCAGGAAAAAAATATTCGATTCTCTTTATCGAGGTGGTGATCAGGAAAAAAAAATAAATGATAACCCAAAAAAGCCATATGATAAATGTATGGGTTTTGATTTTTTTCTTATTTTTTTTTTTTGGTGGATTGCCTTTTATGATAAAGATTTTGTAAGTCATCTGCTTTTTTTTTTTGTCATCCTTGTATTATTATATCAATATTTCTATTATGTCATAAAGGAGAGGAGGAGAAGGGAGGTAAAAATAAAAAATAAAAAAAGAAAGAAAGAAAAAGGGGGGGAGGTGCAGAAGATGGATAAATTTAATTTTATGGTGTAAGTGCGAAGTACTGTCTTAAATAAAGTTATAAAGACATTTAGTCAACTTTATTTTGTGGTGTCAGAGTCATTTATTTGATTCGTCTCCACTGAACATTTTAACTGTGTTACCTGAAAGAGGTGTTTATACAGCTAACTGCACATATATAACTATATATATTATGAACATGTAAGTATTATGGGTTTTTAAGATATACATATTGTTGTACACCTTTGAAAACATGTATACCGATTGCTGAGTAGAGTTAAATGGGTCTTCTTTTTATCTAGTGTTTTTTAACAGATCATTACACACAATTGATCACATTTGATATATATATTAGTTGTAGCTATATATATATATATATATATATATATACGGTTGTTACAATGGATACTTGTTAATGTTAGTAGTATGTTTTTAGTATATAAGACGAGAGGAGATGGGAGGGGAAGCGGGGCAAGAGACGCTAGGATAGCAGGAAATAATCTATTTAGTTATTCTACCATTATTTGAAAAATCCCATTCTTTCATATACATCTTAGCCCAAGCTTGGAAATCAGGATCATCAAATATTTGGTATGGTATATTCCATTTTCTAAATAGTTTGGCTGTGTCGATAAACGCCTTTTCTGCCAATGTGAAGTCGTATACGTTTGCGTTTCTTTCGATTGGCACATCCTCCGTCTTTGTGGGAGTTATTGTGACAGGGACTTTGGGAAGACTTGTCACCCCGATTCTATTCTTGGTTATGATTCTGTAGATGTCCGAGCTCAATCTTTGCACATTTGGTCTATCAAAACATAGCATTGTTGGTATTTGGCTTAAGTCGACGGCTCTGATATCATGATCGACTTTAAAGTGTTTTTCCATTGCTTTGGTTCTATCCTTTGATGATTGCAGTTTATTTTTAAATGTAATGATTTTGTTGCATACGTGTCCATTATGGTGGTATTGGCATAAGATATCGAATTCATTATAAAATGTGAAAAACAACGAATATATATTAGCGTTTTTACGATTCTTCCACAACAGAGGGAAATCACTTGAGTCTAATCCAGGGTTGTTATCTAAGATACAAGTACAACCAAGACTTGAATGTCTGTGTTCAGGCAATACAGCAGGTTCTTCGGTTACTTCTTCATTTTCACCAGTACTCCCATTTTCATTCTCATTTTCATTTTCATTCTCATGCTCATGCTCATGCTCATGCTCATGCTCATGCTCATGTTCATGTTCATTTTCAAGCACAGATGATGATTCAATACCTTCGGTCTCAGTGGATAATAAGTTTGGATTATTCTCTGTTAAAGCTTTTAGAAGCGTCTCATTAATGACGTCATCTTCTTTTAATTCGTCGATCGGTGTGATGAAGAGATTGCCAGGTTTAAGGTCTTCGAAATAAAACTTATTTTCATTTTCTAATGGGTAATAAAGTCTTTCTTTGCCTGAGTCCTTTGAACATAATCTAATGAAGGAACAAACCACTTCTTTGTTTGGAATCACCTCCCTACCATTGAAAAATTGTTGGGTTGGTTCATGCTTGACATAGGCTAGTTTTCTTCCGTCTCTGACGATAAGATGATATGGAGACATTGTATTTTTCTTTTTTCTTTCTTTCTTTCTTTGTTTCCTTTATTCTTTTTATCTTTTTTATCTTTTTTTCCGCTTATTATTATTACAGGATAAATAGATGTAACACAATGAAAGAAGACTATACAATGAATGGAGTGAACCTAGACAAATAGACTTCGATTGGAGATTATAAATGTAGGTGTATTTGAAGTGGGTAATGATGGATTATATTTTACTAATATCTATATATATATTATATATATGTATATAACTTACTCAATCAATGTACCAACAGGAAATAGAGGAAGGAATTTCAGGTAAACAAACACGACATTCCACTTAATCCACGACATCCTCACAAAGAATTAAAAAAAACTATTCCGTTTAAATATGTCGGGTGCGGGATAGTAAGAAGAGACGCGGAAATAGATATCCGTAGCCAGGTTTGTTTGTTTGTTTGTTTTTCTGGTTTTGTGCGCTGGCGGGGCGAGGAGCAGGGGAGGCAGGCAGGCAGACGGGTATGCCGTTTATTTATTCCGCTGGAAATGTTCTGGAATTGAGAGAATTTTTGGTTGGTTTGACGGGTTTTAAATTTTACGACTTTAATCTGTTTTTTTTTTTTTTCTCCCCGCCGTCGTCGTCGCCGTCAGCGTTCCTCTCGCCCTTCCCCCTTTCGTATTCATTAGAGAATCCGGAAGGGAAGGGAAGTAAAGGAAAAAAGAAAGAAAAAAAGAAGCCGTCATTACCGGCCGCTTCCGCTTTTGGAGGAAAAGCCAGTAGAAAGAAGCGAAGGACTTTTGGGTCTGCGGCTTTAGTTTTTGATTTGATTTGATTTGTTTGTTTTTTTTTTGTTTTTTTTTTTTGTTTTTTTGTCTATGGTTCCCCACTTTTGACAGAATTGTCAAAGAACACAATGAGGAAAGAAAAGAAAAAAATAAAAAAAATTAAACCACAATAGTAGATGTGATTGTAAGTAATTAATCATTTGATGTAAATGAATCGTCTTCCTTTTCTTCTCTTTAGTTATAGATGTAGATGTTAGTATATTCGTTGGTAAACCCCACCTAACAAAACCTTAAGAACGGAAGAATAAAACTTGATACGTTCGATGTTATGAATCGACAAAAAAAGGTTTCCGAGTTGAATCATAATTTTCTAATGTCGTGAATATGTAATTGGTTATTCACGGCGTAAGTTGAATAACCATCACTTGCTAAAACTAATCGGCCTAACTTTCTATTCACGATGAATTGTCGTCAAGACTTTGATGCTGATCTTTTACAACAAAGAAAAAGGCTGCATTGTGATATTCTCTCTCTCTCTCTCTCTCTCCTCCCCCCCCCCCCCATAGAGAGGGGAAGAAATACATAAATGGGCAAAAAAGAACATAAAACTTTAATAATATTGAACTGGAAAGATACTTAACATAATAAGATATACATATATATATATATATATATAATTTATTAAAAAAAAAATACTCTTGGAATTTCAATTACAAACAAAATACAAACAAAACTAGAACCCTGTTTAATAATGCAAGACATAAAGAAAAATAAAAAAAACTGCAGTTATATACTTATAATGTTTTTTTCTTAAATGATTTCGTGACACACAAAACACACTTCCACCTTTTAAAATTTAGTGTTAATAATGTATTTTGAGTCGAAAAAGAAAATGGATATATATATGTATATATATATATATAAAAGAACCAATGTTTCTGTAACACCTATAGTTAAGGGTATATCATTGATATCTTAACATTAATATATTGTCTCTTGGTAATAAACACTTTTATTGTTTTGAAAGAAAATCTATGGAGGGGAGAAAGAGTAACCTGTGCATACATTAATAATGGTCTCAAAATAAGTTTTGGTGACACAAAACCTTTAACGAGATATCTGTCACACTTACCTTTTTAAGCAATTATTGAATCTGCAATGTAGAGTCAATATGAGTAAGTTAACACACAAGTGAGAGGCACACAGAGGTGGGGTTGTACATTATCAGATCATTTGAGCGTATATTTGCAATATATACACACATGTGCTAATAATAATATAACACGCACAAGCATTATATAATCTTTTAACTTTTATTCTTCTTGTTTGTTTTGTGCTTATGTATTATGGAGTTAAATTTAGAAGTGATAAAAAATCTGCTCTTAGAAAGGAGTGTTTAATATTTAGGGTATAATAGTTCTGCTACTAATATATTGTATCAGTTGCATTTACTAAATTATGACTTAGTCTTTGTTTTTAGATCATGTGGTCACTGCAAACTAAAGTTCTACGAGTTGAACGTCGGATTAAAAAGACATAAAAGACGCGGTGCATTTATTTTATCTCACAGTCACTAATTTTGACATAACATTTAGTATACGGGATCAAAAGTAATGTTGTGTGTTCATGAATATTTTAAAGAGGAAAGAAATTATTTATGGCACAAAGACAGAGGGTCCCATGGTTAAAAAAGTGAGTAAAAAATCCAAGAAGTTTTGGGATGTCACTCAAAGCAAAAATACAAAGCACAGTGCGTTTGTTCAATTTCTTTAGTGAACGATCAGGGAAGGTAATAACACCACTGTGAAACAATATGATTTATTATCAGCAGAAAGTAGTCCCTATATCTCCATATGTCGTGTAGAAGATATTGAACAATAGAAAAGCTTACGGTAAATTCGGTCGTTGCTCTCTCTAAATACATATATGGCAGAAACTGGTAGATGCTGAGAATAGATAACTTTAGATTGGTGCAAAATTATTAACCAACTGGAACAGATAGTTTTCTTCATATATATTCTTACTCGACTCCTTTTTAGAACCTAGATGTAACCTGGAAAAGAGGAATACAAATTCTTTATTGCTAGTTTTTGCCCTTAACTACTTCAGTTTACACATATTTGGTTTGCTTGTTTGTTTTTTTGTTTGTTTTAGAAACAGTATGGGAAGATAAGAAAATAGCTTTCAAGTTACTCCTTACAAATAGGTCTTGTTAAATAAAAAAAGTCGTTATCTGGGGGAATTCTGAAATATATATCTATTGGTTTTGGTTTTGATATATTTCTATGCCAACTCTTTCCTCTTTATATGTCCACGAAATCATCCAAATTGAAAACAAAACAGAAATATGCAGAAATGTAAATCTATGTGATCATCTTCTAATCATGTTATTTAACACGTTTATGTACGTTTGGAATTCTACAAAATCTCACTTGAATACCAAACCTTGTACTTCCGGTTTCTAAGACTGTTACTTGATATATTATTTCACCATTGGCAATATACTATAGTAATGTTTGTGTAGTATTGTTTCTACACTACATTTGGTGTCCATAGTCTGTAATAAGTAGTCATTATCAACTCCAAATGAGGTGCCCATAATAGCAACTTTTGCAATGCAGAAAATCATACGGAAATTTTGATAGATTGATAGTCGATAATATTAAAACTTAGAGGGTTTCAAAACCTTAGAATCAGCGCACAAGTTGCACTTTGTCTTTGTGTTTGGCTGATTTCTTTAAAGAAAAATGTTAAGATTGGAGAAATGTTAGGTCGTTACATTGATAAAGAAGGTATTCATATGGATCCAAGAAAAGTGGAAGCTATAAATAAGTGGCCTACACCAAAATATACTTTGTTGGAATAATGCACACTTGGCTTCTTTTGTATATAACTTAATTGATCTCAATCACTGTAATACTTCTCTAACATATTGCAGATTATGATTTCAATATTAAGTACATCCCTGGAGAACAACACTTACAAGAGGTTAGAGAAGTACTACAGTTATTGAGATCAATTAAGTTATATGCAAAGGAAACTAAGTGTGCATTATTCCAACAAAGTATATTATGTTTCAAAATAGTTTTCTCAGTGCCAGACCCTCCCTCCCAGTGTCTCCAATTTGACTCGTACTTTCAAATATTGAATTGACTTGAAATCAATGCCTTGTCTCATTTATATTTCTTCGGTTAGATTGTACCTCTCTTGTTCTGTTCTACACCTAGCAACATCAGTCTTCTACTTTTATCCGGGACGGTACAACTCAAATATTACTTTTCTAGTCTTGATCTCATTCTTATTACATTACCTACTGAACCGCTCTTAAGATTGTCTCTGATCCCAGTTTATTTTTTTTTCCTTCAGACTACTTACTGATTTACGTGATAATTGAAAATCCGTCACTGGGCTGTTTCTAGAAATAAACTTGATAACCTTTCTCAATTTTCACTTTTCCTTCAACCATTAATGTATCTTTTTTTGCAGATAAAGATATTAATGTGCACATTTCATTTAGGTCTATAGGTACTTTTTACGGTGGAAGATTTTGTGTTTTCATAAATATTTAGTGTTATCACTCAATGATAGTATATGTTTTATGGTAAATGACTAACTTGGCATAGTACTATTAGGGAACAAGGAAGATGGTTGGGCAGAAAAGGAGGGAGATAACCATCAAATATTAGAGTAGTGTCATTTGCTATTCTTCCCCCCTTTCGATATTGTTGGAAAGATACCGTTTATTGATCAAATTATGTTAGATAACTGAAGTTAGATCACTACTTAGAGGGACTATAACGTTAATTTTCACCATTATATGGTTACTCTCCTCTGGTGTAGAAGTAAAAGTGGGACAAGAACACAAGAAATGAATATATATAGATGCGTGTGATTACAGTGTAACAAAGATAAGATAAAAATAACTAAAAATTATGAGACCCTTAAATAGATGTGATAGATATATTTAATACAAAAAAAACTGTGATGAAGGAAGAAAAGGAAGAAGGCTCTGTTATTTCTTGTCCTTACAGAAAATACCTCTCGAATTGTTGATCTTGTAATATGATCAATTTGTACTTGGAGATAATCCAACGTGAACTGGTGAAATTAAATTACGGACAACTATCAGTCTAAAAGCCCTGTCAAACAATTGGTGGTGATTGTCGTTTGAATACAGGTTACAGTGTGGGATTTTAAATTGTACGTGGCTTGCCAATCGGTGTGTCCTTGTGAGACCAGGTTTTTAAAAATATTGAAGGATTGTTTGTTCTAAACTGGTGGGTGCACCTAATGTCATTATCCTGTTAACACCAATACTATGAATGGAGCTATTAAGTAATCTTTGTCGCCGTGTGAGGTAGAGGGACGAAACGTAGCAATATAATTATTGAAAGGGCACTATTTTCTTCAGGAAGTTAAAAGAAGAAGAGATCAGGAATAATACTTGGTTAATGTGTTATTCGATGAATATATTTCTCTGTATAGGCCATGAGTCGAGAACAGCACATAAAAGATCACCGAAGGTGGTGGTTAGGGTTCCTCAGTGTCTTTTTTCCAAAGCTTGGATATGGCTGAGCCAACATAATTGCTACCGTTTCGTATGCCATTTAGGACAGTGCTGTCTAAGACAATGCAATCTGCCACAAAGGACATATGTTCATACGACGACTTAAAATTCTCCATTCTACCTTCCCATCCATCCCGTTTCACCATCTTGGCTAGTACGGTTTCAAGGA